>OY288109.1:40979350-41075203 GCA_958431115.1 Syrphus vitripennis | reverse complement strand
ATAGTGATAGTGATAGTGATAGTGATAGTGATAGTGATAGTGATAGTGATAGTGATAGTGATAGTGATAGTGATAGTGATAGTGATAGTGATAGTGATAGTGATAGTGATAGTGATAGTGATAGTGATAGTGATAGTGATAGTGATAGTGATAGTGATAGTGATAGTGATAGTGATAGTGATAGTGATAGTGATAGTGATAGTGATAGTGATAGTGATAGTGATAGTGATAGTGATAGTGATAGTGATAGTGATAGTGATAGTGATAGTGATAGTGATAGTGATAGTGATAGTGATAGTGATAGTGATAGTGATAGTGATAGTGATAGTGATAGTGATAGTGATAGTGATAGTGATAGTGATAGTGATAGTGATAGTGATAGTGATAGTGATAGTGATAGTGATAGTGATAGTGATAGTGATAGTGATAGTGATAGTGATAGTGATAGTGATAGTGATAGTGATAGTGATAGTGATAGTGATAGTGATAGTGATAGTGATAGTGATAGTGATAGTGATAGTGATAGTGATAGTGATAGTGATAGTGATAGTGATAGTGATAGTGATAGTGATAGTGATAGTGATAGTGATAGTGATAGTGATAGTGATAGTGATAGTGATAGTGATAGTGATAGTGATAGTGATAGTGATAGTGATAGTGATAGTGATAGTGATAGTGATAGTGATAGTGATAGTGATAGTGATAGTGATAGTGATAGTGATAGTGATAGTGATAGTGATAGTGATAGTGATAGTGATAGTGATAGTGATAGTGATAGTGATAGTGATAGTGATAGTGATAGTGATAGTGATAGTGATAGTGATAGTGATAGTGATAGTGATAGTGATAGTGATAGTGATAGTGATAGTGATAGTGATAGTGATAGTGATAGTGATAGTGATAGTGATCGTGAAAGTGATAGTGATAGTGATAGTGATAGTGATAGTGATAGTGATAGTGATAGTGATAGTGATAGTGATAGTGATAGTGATAGTGATAGTGATAGTGATAGTGATAGTGATAGTGATAGTGATAGTGATAGTGATAGTGATAGTGATAGTGATAGTGATAGTGATAGTGATAGTGATAGTGATAGTGATAGTGATAGTGATAGTGATAGTGATAGTGATAGTGATAGTGATAGTGATAGTGATAGTGATAGTGATAGTGATAGTGATAGTGATCATCATTAATATGGCACAAAATAAAAAATTGAATTTAACGACCAAACAATCAATATATGGGTTTAAGTCTTTAACTTTCCACATCCCTCGTTTCTTCCCGCGATCGTCTATAAGTCTATAAGTGTATAAGTATAGTTAGTCAAAAAAGGCAGCATTCTTCGAAGCTGAATCTAAGAGATTATCGTCTTGTAAAAGTGGAAAGGAGTTTTGGAACTTGGCAAAGCATCTGAACGGAAAAAAGTTTTCAATACAGTTGGTGTAAGTACTGATTAGCTGGCAGCTCATTTTCAGAGTTTATTGAATTCAACAACAGGAAAACTTGATCTTCACTACCCTACTCTAGGTTTTAAAAATGAAACTTTTGAAGCGGCAATAAGACACCAAGAAGTGATTTCAGCTGTAACAAAACTCAAAGATGGTAAAGCATGCGGATCAAAGGGCATACCAACAGAATTTTATAAGTATGGCACAGCAGAGTTAATCAACCGACTGACAATTATTTGTATATAACAATGTCATGGAAACCAGAATGATACCTCTAGAATTCAAGGAGTCCATCATTTTCACTATTCATGAGAAAGGGAGCTTGTCTAATTCTTGTCTAAATCTAATCGGGGTGTCTAATTATAGAAGAATATCCTTTTTAAATGCTTCTTAGAAAATATTTACGCTTGTTTTGTTAAAACGTTTCAATAAATGGATAGAAGACAACAAGCTCTTAAAGGAGTTTGAGGCAGGCTTTAGGACAGGCTATTCGACACGGTTGGCCATATTTTTACCCTCAAAAGTATCGCAGAAACATTCCTGAATAAATTTAAGAAGCTATATACGTTTTTCGTGGACTTTAAATCCGCATTTGATATGATCGATATGTTGAAATACTTAACATTCAAACACTTTAATTTTGACCACTTGTTATCAATTATAGTGATAAAAAAATTATCACATCGAAATATGTTTCATTAAATTATTATTATTAAATATTTTCATATCAGAAAAAGTTGTTTATTTTATTTTGTAGTAAAGAACATAACCACTGTTAAAGATTATTTTTTACAATACCATAGACATGCGCTTATCTACAAGCTTTATGGTAACGGAATGTATTTGAAATTCGGAAGAGTTATTCAGAATCTATATTTAGATACAATTGCTAAGGTATGGAATGGAGAAGAGTTGTGAAGAGGGTTTAAAACACAATCGGGAGTCAGGCGAGAAAGAAAAATGGTTATATAATGAAGAGATCATCGAAGTTGTCACGGAATTCAAATACCTTGGACTTCACTTAATGAAAAATTCATTTAAGAGAGTATCTAGTTAAGTCTAAAGGTGCAATTAGTGCAACTTGGAAGAGATGTTTTTCTAACAAAAGTATAGCACATAGCAGCAAATTCAAGATATTTGAAGCGATATCTGAATCAGTCATGTTTTATGTGGCACAAACTTGGGGAACGAAGCAATACGAAACAATTGAGAAACTTCTGCTATACTTTATTAAGCGAATATTTAAACAAATACACCCAACTATATTATTATGCTGGAATCAGGATTATCACCTATGTTCATACGAACCCTAAAAATGCAAGTCGATTACATCTTGAGAGTTATGAAGATGAACAATAACAAGCTTTCGAAGATAACAGCGCTTCAAGTCATATAAACCAAATCAATGTGGTGTGCTGATTGGATAAATTTGGCAAGAGAATGTGGAATGGAACTAGACCTTAGGTGTAGTAACCAGGATGACTTAAAAGTTTCTTTATACCAGCTCATTTCCGCAGTAGACATAAAACAAAGAGAGAAATACTTGAATAACGCCACCGGATCTATATATACAGACAGCTCTACTGTCATCTATGTAGATCACAACTTGGAAGAGAGGAATTATTTTAGGGACGATAATAGCTTTGCCGAAATTTCAATAATGCTTAAGTTGAGAGGTGAAGTGCAGCTGAATTTTATACCTCATAGAGATGACTAACCCATAATATGCTCCTTGTGCAATTTAAAGGAAAGGGAAGATGTTTTACACTTTGTTGGAAGATGTCCAATTCATAAAGAAAAAAGAGGCTGGGTGCGACCCACACTGATAACTTCCCATTTGTGATCTTGAAAACTTTATATTTAGTTTTTTTCAAATAACCAAATTTTCTGCGAAACAAACATTAGCTGTTAAATTCAAATAATCATTATTTTAAGATTGGAAAGCATTTTAATTATTTAAAGAGATTGTTGATGTATAAGTAATTTCCACGTGACCCAGGAGGTAAACTTCCACGCGTTTTTTTTAACGAATGTGGAATTTTCTGTTTAAATTTTTGTTTAAAATGTCAGTTAAGTATATGTCAAATATATACCCGCTGTAAAAAAAATTATTATGTATAAAATTAAATACTTAATGGCAAAGTCAATATCATTGCTCGTTCTCAAGATATTCGAGTCGAAAACCCAATTTTACCACTTTTTAGTTTATTTTTTTTATATTTTTTGTCAAAAACTGTCAATTAGATATTTGTCAAAATTTAACCCTTCATAAAATATTGTATTATGTATAAAATAAAATATTTTAGAAGGCACAATCGTTGTTCGTTCTCAGGATATTCGAGCTGAAATACAATAATTGTAACTACTTTTCTTTAGAATTTTTAACAGTTTTTGATATTTTGTTAAAAAACTGCCCATTCAATATTTGTCAAAATTTTATCAGTTGCTAACAATCATGTTATGTAGAAAATAAAACAAACAAAAAGTCAATACCGTTACCAGTTTTTGAGAAATTTGAGTCGAAAGACAATTTATACCAATTTTTGGTAGAATTTTTTGTAGTTTTTAATTTTTTGTAAAAAAACTGTCCATTGAATTTTTTTGAAATTTTCACCAGTAGTCAAAAACAACATTTTTCGTAAAATAAAATTATTTTAAAGTTAATATCGTTTTTCCATCTAAGGGTATTCGAGTTATAAATTTTTTTTTTTTAGTTTTTTTTTGATTTTAAAAAATAACGGTATATTGATTTTTTTCCAAATTCTTATCAAATTTGTATGACGTCACAATGTGTCGAATAAAATTTATTTCAAGTCAATAGCACTATTTGTTCGTGAGATATTTGAGCCCAACCAAAATTTTCACTTCTTTTTTAAACAGCTATAGTAAAAAAACAACTGATTGAATTATAATAAACGCCCTTTCAGCTTCTTTCGAAGTTATTATCTGTAAAACAAAATTTATTTCAAGTCGATATCTCTACTCGTTCTTGAGATATCGACTTCGAAAAATTGTACCAGAACGTACGGTCGTACGAACGTACGTACACACGCACACACAGACATCTCTCTAAAAATGATTGATATAGGCTCTAGGGACCTTGAAACGTCGAGAAATGTCAAAAATTTTAATTTGACAAATCGGCGCGAAATTTCTTGGCCAAACGAGATCACCCGGGTGATATTGCGCGTCTCTCCTACGTATATTATAAGTCTAAGCAGTTGTGACCGGTACGCTTCGCTTAGCGCTTTCAGTTCCTTGCTACGGAACTGGGGACCGTTGTCACAGACGATCCACTTTGGAACCCCGAATAGAAGAAAAACGTTTTCTTCCAACTCCTGACAAACCGTTTTCGACGTTGCAGACCTTAACGCGAACAACAAGGGACATTTATTGAAATAATCGACGACCGTTAAAATATACACGAATCCCTGTTAAAAATAATATAATGAAGTACCTAACCAAATATGTAACACCCTATAATTGAATTTAATTGAATTGTTTTCATAAATCTATTTACTTCGACCAAGTCCCCAGCAGGCAAAACAATTTATCTTCTTTGAAGACTTGTAGCAACTATATAATTCGCAGTTGCTCTATGCAACGCAAATTATATGGAATCTCGATTTATTCGGGTAAATATGCGTCAAGACAAGGTGTAATGGTCATCTTCTGATGAGCCCAGCCATTACATCGGGGCGAAATGCATATATGAACACTTCATAGCTGGTTTTTTCATAATTTTTCATGATTTTCAATCATATTTATTATAATCTATTTATCTCTTTCTTATTTATAATTTTGTATTTCTTTAAAACAAAATTTATTTTTTTAATCACGCTCTTTTGAGTCAGTTAAATTTTATAACTCGAACTAATTGGATCAATAAATAAACTTGTATATCTTTTGTTTAATTCTCGGTCTTTTCTTATATTTTTTATTTCATTGTGCCGAAACCCGGGATCAAAAGTCGTACAGAGATAAAGAAATACTCCTATTTAACTTTTATACGGAAAAGTCAGAAAAGTTAATTTAAATAAAGTCGGGTTCCTCATTTAAAAATTTTCAAAATGGAAATCTCCGCACGGTCTCCCTACAGGGGACAAGTGACAAAAATCGTCAAGTCGGCTACTGAATATTTAGCTTCTACTGAGTCCCAACTAAAAGACGAGGATAAATTCGATGACATCGAAGAAGAATTAATTTCATTTATCCAGTGTTTAACAGCAGCCCACGAAAGTCTTCTTGTTTCAAATCAAGAAGTCAAAGGTAAGAACCTCATCAAAGAAGAAGACCTGGACAGAGAGTGCGAAAAGGTAGCAGAGTACCAAGACTCTGCCATTGGAACACTTGCTAAATTAAATTCACGCATGGCTAAGCTTAAGCAGAAGTAGACACCAAGAGCAGTAAATCTAAATGAAACATCTTGTACAGGTACAGTACACAGGCCAGTCAAGCTGCCAGTGTTAACGCTAAAAAAGTTTGATTTAAACTTCCAGGAATGGTTACCGTTTTGGGATCAATTCCGTACCAAAATTCATGAAAATACCGGTTTGACATCTTCCGACAAGTTTAGCTATCTTGAAACTGTTTTGGTGGGTAATGCTAAAAAAGTAATGGAAGGTTTTTCTGCAACGGAGATGTGCTATGATGCAGCTATCTCGCTTTTGACAGAACAGTTTGGTGATACTGAGCGCTTAGTCGATAAACACATGCAACAATTAATTGCTCTTCGACCGGTTACCTCTCCAACGGATGTTAATGGGTTACGTCATCTATACAACTCGATCACCGCACGCTGTCGCACTCTCACTGCCTTGTAAATTCCATCACACCAATACTTCGTCATGCTCAAATCCATTTTATTGCGTTGTCTGCCAGCTCCGAGTCGACTATCACCGTACTGCTGAAAAGGAAAATGATCATGAAGAGCGAAACGAATCGGAACAATGAAGTACGAGTAGTTCGACCCTATCCAAAATCGGCGACAAACAGCTGCAATTATTATGCGATTTTTAAAGCGAGAGGTGGAATCGCTCGAAAGAAGTCGTGTCGTCTCTGCTTCTACAAATGCAAAAACTCCATCTTCCACAACGGCAACAAGTTTGGTTTCGCTAAATGAAAAGGACCAATGCTTCTTTTGTGCATCGAAAAGTCATTCCACCAAAGACTGCGATAGTAACAAATCCATTGCAGATAAAAAAGATTTGCTACGTAAAAATAATCGTTGTTTTCGCTGTAAAAAAGTGGACATTCAGCCAGAAATTGTAAAAGTGCAAAGTGGATTGCTTGCAAAAATTGTAAGGGTAGACATTTGACGTCCATGTGTGACCCGTCAAAAATAAAGCCGTCACCGTACCTGTTATGTCAACTAATTGCGAGGATCAAAGTGCAATGAGTTTGTGTGCTAACTCAATATTGGCAAATTCAAATGTTTTCCTGAAGACAGCTCGCGGCATTGCCGCAACTCCCAATAAATATAAAAAAATTCTAATTCATTTCATTATATGTAGATGGAGGCAGCCAGAATACTTATATTCAATCTAGTCCCTGTTGGAAAGGTGAAAATTTCAGTCATCCCATTCGGCAGCAAGGAACAGTGTCCATTTCAAGTTCTGGACAAAGTGAGAGTTGCGATCTTAAGCCAGTTTAGCAACAAAAGCGTTTACTTAGATGCAGTTGTGGTTCCCCAAATTTGTGTAGACGTTCTCCCAGCACCCGAAACTTCGTGTCCATCATTTCAAGGAATCCAGTTAGCTGACACACAAATTGTTTCAATGTATTCTGAAGAAGGCTTAAGTGTGCTTGTGGGTTCTGATTTCTATTGGGCCATAGTAACAGGAAAACAAGTCGGATTTCATCCTGTTTGCGAGCAATTGAAACCATCTTCGGTTGGACAATCCAAGGACCACATAATTCCTCTGGTAACAATATACATACATAGTTTCAAACACTAACGCATGCGTTTCTTCTATTTTAAGCACAAATTTAACTTTGCCTGCCTTGAAAGAAAGCAACATAACCGCCTTTTGGACACTGGAATCGATTGGTATACGAAGCGAAGCTGCCGAAGATCATCAAATGGCAGAAGATCTCATCTCCTCGTGCATAAAAAGAGTAGGCTCTCGCTACGTAGCAACTTTACCGTGGAAAGATTCACCTGCGATTGCCGAGAACAACTCGTTTGTGTTGCTACTTAAAGAAGTGTCTAAAATTACCCATTGAACGTGTTTATATGTGGACGGACTCGAAAATTGCACTTAATTGGATACAAGGAGAACAGCACCGCTGGAAACCTTATGTGCAAAATCGTGTTTCTGAGATTCGTCGTCATACAACAACATCTGACTGGAACCATTGTTCTTGAAAAAACATCCTGCTGATCTCCTCACAAGAGGAATCTCTGCTGAATGCTTGCGCTCGTCTGATGTTTGGGCCCACGGACCAGCTTGGCTCATTGATGATAATTTCCAGACTGATGACAGCTGTATAATGCCAACGACTGTGGCTCCATTGATTTTGCTTGAGACGGTTTCTGGCTGTTCAGAACTTGAACCAGTTTTGCGCTTTGAAGACTTTAGCACCTGGAATCATTTGCTTCGAGTTACTTGTTTTATATCTCGAATTGCAAACTACCGTAAGAAGAAGACGTTACATTTGACAGCGGATGAGCTTATAGCAGCGGAATCTTACTGGATCAGGTACATACAGTTTAATAAATTTTCTAATGAAATTTATTTATTACAGAAATTGAAATCTGTACCTGGGTCATCCAATATTGCCCAACTTTTTCCATTCCTGGACGATGAAGGTGTGATGCGCTTAGGTGGTCGATTTCATTCTTTACAAGAGTCGGTGGATTTCAAACACCCCATAATTTTGCCAACGAAGTCGCATATCACGAGCCTGATTGTTATTGACTGCCATAAAAGATCTCTTCATAGTGGGGTCAACACAATTCTATCTGAACTACGGTCTCGATTTTGGATTCCTAAAGGGCGACAACTTGTTAAAAAGCTGCTTCAAAGGTGCATCGTTTGCAAAAAGGTATGGGGCAAACCGGCCCAACAACCATTTGGTCCTCTGCCCGTTGAACGACTTACATTGTCAAGGCCATTTGATGCAGTTGGTATTGACTTTGCGGGCCCTCTTTATACTTTTGATAACACTGCAGGTATGTGAAAACATACCTTATGGTCTTTACTTGTGCTGTTGTTCGTGCCGTTCACCTGGAAATTACATAAACGATGTCAACTGAAAGCTGTTTGATGGGTCTTCGTCGTTTCATAGCTCGGAGGGGCATACCCTCAGTAATATATTCCGATAATGCTAAAAACTTCCGCCGAGCTGCTATGGAACTCAACAATTTCGTTTTCGATGATGACGCAGTTCGTGAGTATGTATCAAATAGACGAATCGATGGGAAATGTATAGTAGAACGTGCCCCATGGTGGGGTGGTTTTTGGGAACGCCTAATACGAATCATAAAGAATGTGCTCAAGGTAGTCATCGGGAAATCAAAGCTTAATTTCGAGCAACTAAGAACGCTAATCGTTGAAGCAGAAGGAGTTGTTAACGCTCGCCCCCTCACATATATATGTGATTTTTTGACAAATCGTGCTAATTTTCTCAATCTAAGTGAATCAGTTTCTGGGTCGAAAATTATTCAACTACTCTGGAAGCAAAGAATGTGGCATGTAAATATCTTATGGAAGCGATGGCGTTTAGAATATATGCAGTTACTCCGTTCTTTTCACCACGGTAAACATGGTTCGACGAATGAACTGAAGAAAAACGACGTCGTGCTTGTCTTTGATTCTGGTAAGCCATGAATTCACTGGAAGATGGCGCTTATTGAAAATGCTTTTACTGGTCGTGATGACAAGGTGCGAGCATGTGAAATACGGTATTCAGATGGAACTAAAACAAGAAGACCTATTCAGCTACTTTACGCATTGGAGATCGAATCTGTTCCCTCGGCCGGAGGATGTTAAAAATAATATAATGAAGTACCTAATCAAATATGTAACACCCTATAATTGAATTTAATTGAATTGTTTTCATAAATCTATTTATCTCTTTCTTATTTATAATTTTGTATTTCTTTAAAACTAACTTTTGTTTTCAATCACGCTCTTTTGAGTCAGTTAAAATTTATAACTCGAACTAAATAAATAAACTTGTATTTCTTTAGTTTAATTCTCGGTCTTTTGATCTTTTTAATAGTTTTCAGTCGGGTTTTCTTATATTTTTTATTTCAATCCCCTCGATGACTTTGGTAATGGACCCACCAACTCCACGCAAATCATTTCCCACGGCTGAGAATTCCCTTCTGTTTCGGTCATTACACCAGCTGTTTTTTCGTTCACCGATTTCACACTTTGGTTAACTTTACACCTCCTAACATACTTTGTAATGTCTCCTCTCATTTTGATCCAGTAATACTTTTCTGCTGCCCTAGCAAAGTCTTCTTAACTCCCATTTGTCCTGAAAGCGGAGCATCATGGCACTCTTTAAGGATTCTCGACCTATGTATCACCTTTTCCTAGCACTAATTTCCATTCCTCGCAGTTGTTATGAACGACACCATGGTTCAACCTAACATGTTTATAGAGCCGCCCATTCTCGACTCGCCAAGATGGGTATTCTAACGGGCTCTTTTCTACCTGTGATTTCATTTTAATCACTCAAGGGCCGGAATCTGCCTCAGAGCCACCAGCTACTTCTGGCACTCCTCGCGATAACATATCAGGAACGACATGTTCTTTGTCCTTTCAATGGATGATTTTGAAATCAAATTGTTGAAGCCGAAGGGCCCAACGAGCTTATCTACCCTGCGGATCCTTAAGGTTGCTGAGCCAGACCAAAGAGTGATGATCAGTTACGACTGTAAATCGAACGCCTTCGAGATATGGCGGCAACTTTTCAATCGCTCAAAGGACCGTTTAACATATACGACCATTTCGGTCGTAAAGTAGTTCCTTTCATTCCAGTTCAATGACCGGCCTTGAAAAATCCGGACATGTTAGAATCGGTGCCGTTACCAAACACTCTTTGGCTTTCCTAAAACTCTCTTCACATTCTTGTGTCCACTCAAATTTCTTACCTTTCTTTATGAGATCGGTAAGAGGCCTAACTAAAATCGCGAAATTTGGCACGAATCGTCGATACCAAGAAATAGTCCCTACAAAACTCCTAATTTGTTTCACGTTTTCGGTGGAAGAATCCGAATCATGCTTTCCACTTTTTCCGGGTCAACATGAAGCCCGTTCCTATCTACTACATAACCTAGAAATTTTAAAGAAGGCCTACAAAAATTACACTTTTCCCTACCTACTTTTAAACCTGCCTCTCCTAACCTTTTAAAAACTTCTTTTAAAATTTCTAAGTGCCTATCAAAAGAATCGGTGACGATGATAATGTCATCCAAGTACACAAAGACAAACGGTTCTAAGTCGGGACCTAAAACGTCGTCAATAAACCTTTGCCAGGTCGCTGGTGAATTGTGAAGCCCGAATGGCATTCTACGAAATTGGAAAAGTCCTAGACCTGGCACAGTAAAGGCTGTGTACTTGCGCGATTCTTCTTCCATTGGAATCTGCCAATAAGCAGATTTAATGTCTAAAGAAGACAAGTACTTCGCGTTTCAAAGCTTGTCCAAAATTGCCGAAATAAAAGGGAGTGGATAAGCATCCCTATCAGTAACCTCATTCAATTTCCTATAGTCAACACAGAACCGATAACTACCGTCTTTCTTCTTAACGAGAAGAATCGGTGATGTCCAGGGACTCTTCGACATCTCGATCACTCCAGCTTCCAACATCTCCTGAAGCTCCTGATCGATATGTTTCTGAATCGCGGGCGAAACAGGGTAATATCTTTGCTTTATCGGCTCTGCGGACGTCCTAATCTTGTGCTCAACTAAATTTGTGCACCCTTAACCTTCGGTCATTGTTCTAAAAAGTTCTTCTAAAACTAATTCTAATTTCCTATTCTCAAAATCGTTAAAATCCGATTTTTCCCTAATCGCTACCATGTCTGTCATCGAGGCCAACCTTTCATGGCTCGAAAAATTCCACACCCCTGATCTCAAATCCGGGACTATGCCCGATAGTGCCCAAAAATCGGCACCCAATATCAATTGGTGTGGAAGATTTGGAAAGACCAAATATTTTATCAAAAAGGATTTGTTCTCCACCTCCACTGGTAGAGAAATAGATCAAGCTACTCCGACACCTGTGCTATCTGCTAACCCTACTGACCCAACACTACTCTTTTCTAATTTTAGCCCTTACTCCTTCAAAATTGTCCATCCATCCCCTCCTACAATAGTCCGGGAATCCCTAGAAACCTAACTCCATAAATTTTAACTACTAATTATGGCCTAGTGTCCCTACCATTTGCCGCTAATGTGAAACTCAGTTGAACTTCATCTACAAGCTGATCGTCAGCAGACGACCTTACTAACGCCGACGGGCTCCTTGTCCTGTGTAGCGTGTCTACACTAACAGTTTTTACCTTGCGTGTAAACACACTATATCCCTGCCTAAGTATTCAAACTGCCTAAGTTCAAACTGTACGAAAAGATTAGCATTTCATTTTTGATTCATTCTTTTATTCATCGAGGCTGTGGCAAGTTGCCTCTTTTCTTTTTAAATAAAACCAAAAACATAAAACTAGAAAAGTTAATAATTAATAAAGATTATACTAAAGTTAATAATTAATTCGTTTCTTTTAATAGTTCAAAAGATTGTGCCTATTAGAGGGCATATCCTGCTGACACAAGGGCCCGTTCCCCATTTGCCTAACACTGCCTACAGTCCCTACGATAGACATAAAACCGAAACGACGTTTTTGGACTGAATAATTCTGGGCTAAATGCTCGTCCCTGTTACAATTATTACACCTAACTTGTCTGAATGGGTTCTCTGAAACTGGAGCAACAGCCGATACTCGGTGTTATCCAGACGAACTAGGTTGGTAACCGCACTCGTGTTCCAACAAATTGTTGCCTCTAGAAGGCGGGGTAAAGCTATCAACATTACCCTTAAGGGTATCTAACTCCCTACCTAAGATGGAAAGTTCCTTAGCCGTCTTTGGTTTGGAACTAGCTATCTGCACTTGATAAAACGGATCAACGTTTTTCTTCAAAATAGACAGCATTGTTCCCTCTGACAATGGTTCCGATAATCTGCGAACGCCTATTAATCTCACCCAACAAGAGATCATCGTAATTCGCAGAAGGGAACTCCGCTCTGAGCTCCTTGACGAGTTCCTGCCAATCCTCCAAATCTTCCCTAACCGTCCTAAATCACATAAGTGATTTAGCCAAAAGCTCCGAAGCGGATTTGAAAAGGTGGTTTTCCAGGAATGAATTCACTGATGCTACACTTGAGTCGCCAGTAAACTTCACCCCCAGTTCTCTATACGTTCGATTGTTTTTGCTGAACGACCATTTGTCCAGAAGGCTTTGGATTCTTCAGAGGTACTTAATCTCTTAATCTCCTCAATTTTTGCTCCTACTGCTTCTACATCTTCTTCATAAGTGAAGGGATAAACTAAACTAAACCTCCATCGAGTTCCTCTTACAGATGATCTTAATTCTTTTCGCATCTCCTCAACTGCCCCTACTTTTAAGCCCCTAACCTTCATCTCATAGGCCAGTTCGTCCTGCGCTAACCTACGAATATTCATTTTTAACTAATAATAAAAAAAAAAAACTTAAATTTAAAAACAAAATTATTTACATATTATAAAAAAAATCTAAAAAAAACTATTTGGTAACCCTACAGCTGAAAAATTTTAAAAAGACACAAAAATATTTCCTATCAAATTCAAATATTAAATTCAAAAAAAGTTTGGAAGGTCACACCAATTTTCTACTCGAACTAACCATAACTAAAACTCTTGAAAATTGACAAGATGAACTTGCTCTCAAAAAAAAAACACTCTCGAAATAAAACTATCACGAAAAAATAATCACTCGAAAAAACTCAAAATAGATGGCGATAAAACTCAAGTGACTACAATGACACGAGAGAAATTATATCACTGCACAAGAAAAAAAGAGAGAAACGAAACAAAATGTCGAAAAAAAAATTAAAAAAGAGGCATGGTGCGACCCACACTAATAACTTCCCATTTGTGATCTTGAAAACTTTACTTTAAACCTTAAAGTTTTTTTTTTCAAATAACCAAATTTTCTGCGAAACAAACTTTAGCTGTTAAATTCAAATAATCATTATTTTAAGATTGGAAAGCATTTTAATTATTTAAAGAGATTTACGAAATGCACATATATTATAGAGATTGTTGATGTTTAAGTTGTTTCCACGTGACCCAGGAGGTAAACTTCCACGCGTTTTTTTTTTAACGATTGTGGAATTTTCTTAGTTCTGTTCAAATTTTTGTTTAAAATGTCAGTAAAGTATATGTCAAATATATACCCGCTGTAAAAAATTTTATTATGTATAAAATTAAATACCTAATGGCAAAGTCAATATCATTGCTCGTTCTCAAGATATTTTTTTTTATATTGTTTGTCAAAAACTGTCATTTAGATATTTGTCAAAATTTAACCTTTTATAAAAAATTGTACTATGTATAAAATAAAATATTTTAGAAGGCACAATCGTTGTTCGTTCTCAGGATATTCGAGCTGAAATACAATTGTAACTACTTTTCTTTAGAATTTTTAACAGTTTTTGATTTTTTGTTAGAAAACTGCCTATTCAGTATTTGTCAAAATTTAATCAGTTGCTAACAATTATGTTATGTAGAAAATAAAACAAAAAAAAGTCAATATCATTACCCGTTTTTGAGAAATTTGAGTCGAAAGACAATTTATACTAATTTTTGGTTGTATTTTTTGTAGTTTTCAATTTTTTGTGAAAAACTGTCCCTTCAATTTTCTTAAAATTTTCACCAGTAGTCAAAAACAACATTTTTCGTAAAATAAAATTATTTTAAAGTTAATATCGTTTTTCCATCTAGGGATATTCGAGTTATAAAAAATTTTTTTTTAGTTTTTTTGATTTAAAAAATAACGGTATATTTATTTTTTTCCAAATTCATATCAAATTTGTATGACGTCATAATGTGTCGAATAAAATTTATTTCAAGTCAATAGCACTATTTGTTCGTGAGATATTTGAGCCCAACCAAAATTTTCACTTCTCTTTTAAACTGCTAAAGTGAAAACACAACTCATTGAATATTAATAAACGCCCTTTCAGCTTCTTTCGAAGTTATTATCTGTAAAACAAAATTTATTTCAACTCGATATCTCTACTCATTATTGATATATCGACGACGAAAAATGGTACCAGAACGTACGGACGTACGGAAAAAAAATACTACACAAGAAATATGATTAAAAAAGAAACGAGTTTACGCAACTCAAAAAAAGAATGATACTTGCGATTTTCCTCCAATGCACGAAGCAACCAAAAAAACAATCCCCTTCGGAATCCCTCGATATCAGCTGAGAATACTCTCTCTATCCACTATTCCACTGTAGCACGAACAAAACACCTTTTTTTCCTCTAGCAATATTCCACTCTACACAAACAAAACACCTTTAAAAAAAAACAGGGGAATTAAAAGTTCTTTTGCAAAAGAAAAGCAATAATAAAAAAACACCACACGGTACTAGATGAAAATCGCGAAAATTTTTCCACTATCTTGGGCCCCATGTTGGGCGCCAATTTGTTACACTTCTTATTAAGACGAGGGGAAGAGGGTATATTATTATTTGTTATTTAAACAAAAAAAAAAAAAACAAGAAGCGGCTGCGTACCGACGACGACGACGACGCAAGCCACGAAAAACAACACGAACAATGGCACTCATCGAGTACGAACGCGACACAAAGAAGAGAAGAAAAAAAGTGTAGTTTAACCAAGCAGTATGGCAACACTAAAGAAAAGAGGTAGATGTGGATGCTACATAGAGAGAAGAAGAGTCAGTTGTGATTTTGAAGAGGTTGGGTTAAGACCAAATAATAAAGATAGACTTATATTTAATCGAATTGTTTCGCATTTTATTTTATTAACGTAAAAGTAGCTACTGCCAGTTGAAGCTGTAACCGCGGCAGCTGTGGTGGGATGGGTTCTTGTGGAAGAATTTTTTTTATCAGATGATAAAATTCATCGATTTATTAAATCGACCAAGTTGAAAGCAAAATATTTTATTGCAAGTATAGTGGGTACGTTGCAAAGAAAAAAAGGGGCGCCAGGAATTTTTTTTAACGAACCGAACTAGAAAATTCCCCATTCATTACGTGTGTTCATGTCCATCTTTTACACGCTACCAACATACATACAATGGAAAAGTTCTTTGTCTGAAAGAGAATTGAGTCACCGCATTTTATACTTTTGCTAACTATTTTTAAAAAGCACTTAAATTATTTTAAAAACTTTATTTTTTAATGTAATTTCATTCAATAAAATTCTGTATGTAAATTAGTACTTACATAGTTCCTAAATTATAATTTTTAATTTACTTACTTTCAACTGTTAGGGTGTTTCCTTTTACGTGCAGCTGTAGAAAAATCCTCCCTCGTCGTTCTGTGTGATCACATCCACATAAACTTGGTACGTTTTCCTTACATCTTGCATGTACGTTCATGTCACATGCTTTATAGGTTTATTTGAAATAATATAAATTTATTATTACTAAAATAGCATTTATATGTAGATTTAGGCAAGAGTCCGATAACTTAGGCGACAAATTTTAATGATGGATTTGTATAGAACAGTTAAAAACAAGCATTTTTTACTGTAGGAGGGGGGGTCTATCTCCCCCCTTAAGGCGGTAGGGGCAATTTAAAAAATATGTACGTTAAATGGAAAAAAAATTAATTAAAATATAACGGTAATACTTAAAATTACATTATTACTTAAATTACATACAAAATACATTTTTTTAAAGCCAACGTTCTATTCTATTAACCAGTTTTTAAATCAAGTCAAAACTATGCATAGTTTTTGAAAAATTTGATTTTAAACTCAAAATCTGAGTTAAAAAAAGTAAAAAAAAAATTTTTGTTTCAATATTTCAAAACCATAAGTTTATAAATAATTTGTTGCTCTTATTAATAGTCAATCAAAAACTGAAAACTAGATGATTTTATGTCTTTTAGTTTTTGAGAAAATTGAAAATAACCACAACTACTATTTTAATTTATTTATATTTTTTTTTGCTTGATAGTTATAATGGTAGGTGCGAATTTGGGTAAATGCAACGGTGGGGTGTGTGCGAGTTTGTTGTTTATTTTTCATTCAAAAAAAATTGCGGTTTTAATGTCCTTATTGTCCACCCTAACAGGTAGAACCCATGGGTTGCGGGCAGGCCAAGGCAAAAATATTGACAAATCAGTTTTCAGAAGTTATCAATGAAAATAACATTAATCCAGGGTTATTCCAATATGTACTATTTAATTTTATTACGTTCTCATAAAACTCCAGTTCAAAAAAAGTAAAAAAAAATAAGATTAACGCTTCATAAATTGCTTCGTTAAAATAAAAATAAATGTTTTTCTTAGAAAAAGGTGGTTTTGGTTTTTTTTTATTTCTTGAGAACGACATCAAATTTTTGCATCCGGTTTTCTGATTTTGTTTTAAAATTAATAACAGCATTGAATTTTGAAATTAAAATTAGCACTTTATAACGTAAAATTTTGAAAAAATGAATTTGAAATTTTTTTTTCCATTTTTTTTTTCAAAATTTTGACTTTAAAAATTAATATTGCAAAAACCATTCCTTAGAATAGATTTATTTAAAAACAGAATGAAATAAAAAGTTATTGGCTTTTCAAAAACGTATCGCACAGCATTGTGAATAAAGCCGATGATTTCAAATAATTTTTTTTCCATTTTAAGTCAGTTTTTTTCGAAAATTGCCCCTCGCGGCTAAACGGAGGGGAATAGACCCCCCCTCCTATACGATTTTTTTCTTGTTTCAACGTAAGCTACACGCCCTAGCATTTTGTCGCACTGCTCGTGACTCACCCTGTATAATGTATATATGCAACAGTGGGATGTGTATGAGGGGCATGCTGCTCCCCTGCAACCCCCCTGCTTGGGCCCACTGTAGGATTTGGGGTAGGTGCGAGGTTGGGTGTATGCCACACCGAGGTGTTAATGGGTGATGCAACCCCCCTGCTTGGGCTTACTATGGGATTTGGGGTGGGTGCAAGGTTGGGTGCATGCAGTTTCTTTTGCATTTAAATAAACTGGATTTAAGAAAAATTTATTTATCCTAGGTATTTCTTAATCCATATTCGATTATAACTATCAAAATAAGACTACGTAAATACTCAAGCAAGGAAAAAATAATTTAATTAAAATATTTTTTTTTGGTAATTTGCAATTTTCTCAAGAACTAGAAGACATAAAATCATCAGTTTTTGCTCAAAAACAAATAAGAGCAATAAATTCTAAAAAAAAAACAACAGTAGATAATCTTAAAGTTTTGAAAAATTACATTTTAAACATTTTTTTTAACTTGTTTTGTCCAAATTTTGAGTTTAAAACAATTTTTTTCAAAAACTATGAATAGTTTTGACTTGATTTAAAAACTGGCTAAGAGACAGAAGTGTTGGCTTTAAAAAAATTTATAAAACTTAGTTGTTAGTATTACCGTTATTTTTTAATTATTTGTTTTCCATTCAGCGTACATATTTTTTAAATTGTCCCTACCGCCTAAACGGGGAGAGATAGACACCTCTCCCATAGTAAAAAAAATGCTTATTATTAACTGTTCTATACAAATCCGTCATTAAATTTTGTCGCCTGAGTTATCGTACTCTCCCCTAGATTTATAACCAAAAAATTTAAATATATGTACGGAACAATGAATTGGAAACAGGAAGCTTAAAGTTATTACATTAAAAACTATAAATCTATGTAGGATAGGTATCTATACCTTTTTTTAATTAAATTGCACTCACATTGTGCATTTGCCCACACATTCACATAAATAAATCAGCAACAAACAGAAACCTTGGGTGGTATGCGAAAATAACTTTTTCAGTCTCATGAGCATGAGGTACGAGACTGAGTTCTATCTTATAAGATTTAGCATTTCCAATGAGACAAAGCTCATTTTGGTATGCCAGAGATGTGCCTCATCTCATTATCTCTGCTCAAGGAAAACTTTATTTCTAAAATGTAAGCTATGACATCTGGTCACCCTAATGTTGGTTCCTATTTCAATTATGTCAATCGGGGAGCAACATAAGATTATGTTGAGGTTGTGAGCTCTTGTCAGGTCAGTGATTAGAGAAGGCAACTATGAACGATGTTTGGTACAGTCCCGCCTTCAGTCTGTTCTTGCTTGCCAATGCCAATGTGCTAAATTTCTTAGGGTAGAAAATAGACTTATTTAAAGTTATATGTGAGTTTTCTTATAGTAGAAAATAAACTTATTTAAAGTAACAAAGTGTAGTTTTATTTCGTCTTTTTCAGGTGAAAGTAGTGATTGTGACAGCCCAACATTGTAACACTTGAAAAGAAAGAAAAAAAAACGCTTGTGGATTTCACCTTCAATAAATGAAACAGAAAACCACTTTTTGTTTAAGATAATTCTTAGTTTAATTAAATTTAAATTCAATTGAGTTCAGTTGGGATAATATAATAATTTTAGCCTTTTTTGTTTATATAGAAGTAGCTGTGTGGTCCGCTCGCTTTGATGTACGCCAAGTGAGTGATGATTCGCCTCGTTCTATTACAGCTCACTCGAAAATAACATTCGATGCCCGTTACATCTTCCGTTGAAATTGCATGTATATAAAGATTATGTACATAGCAGCTGTTCGCTGAATTGAGTTGGTGCGCGTTGCCGTTGCGGTGGGAAAGCACCACACTACTCCCCCTCCAGTCTATGGGCAGTGTGAACTCGTAGTTTGACAAGCCGTCCAGCCCGAGTCCGGTATTCAGAAGGCTTTGTTGATGGTAAATTGATGCTTTTATCTTCTGTTGGCTCTTCAGGAACAACAAACGCTGCCTTTAGAAGATCGATAGAAACCTTTTCGATGTTACCTTTAACGAGAATTTTAAAATATTTATCGTAACGTTTTTGGACAAGAAAAGGTCCATTATATGGTGCTTGCAGAGGTTTCCTTACACCGTCAACTCTCACGAAAACATACTTACAGCTCGACAGGGCTGGTTGAATGAAAAAAGTTTGGCTAGAATTGTGGTGAGTTGTGTTCTGCGGCCGAATTTTATCGATGGTTTTGGAAAGATTACGCACGAAATCGGGATCCATTAAGTTTTCCTTCTTAGGAACGAAAAATTCACCTGGAACTTTTAAAGTCTCTCACAGAGAGCTGGAAGTCTCAATGAACGCATACAGAAGAAAAGAAGACGCAACGCTGAGAGGATTGTCCGACGTCTTTCTAGCAAGAAACCCGAAACCTTAACGGCCAGGGAGAAGCTAGCGTTGGACAATGCTACTCAAAGACTGAAGACTTTGACGACCACTGACAAAACGAACAACCTGACGAACAAAAGAACAAAGACCTTGAGGACGGTAAGGGAGACGGTTGGCACTTTGCCCCACCCCGGACCAAGCTCAACGGCGTTCAAAAGAACTAGGCAAGATGACAAGTCTTCGCCTACGAACACCTCACCTAAGACAAAAAAACCGAAGACCTTGATCACGGAAGGGACCATTGAGAAGCGGCAATTTGCTATTGCAGATTTTAGCACACCTTCTCGGAAACTTTCAAATGATCAATGTCAACTGATGGAAGTCAGAATCCTGGACGAGGTGAACGATGTTATCGTTAAGAATGGGCAACCGCCCCTCTTCGGTAGCTTAAGAACCGTCCACGGATTCAAGCTGCTGACATGCGAGGACGGCAACACTCTCGTTTGGCTGCAAGACTTCGTCAAAAGAACGGTAGCTCCCTGGCCTAACGCTGATCTTCGCCTTATAAGTGTTAAGGAAATTAAAGACCTCAACAAACCTAAGGCGAAGATGATGCTACGGGGTCCGACCATCCCGAGAGATCGGATTGAAAGATATATGCAATCCCTAAACACCGACCAACTCAGTGCGAACTGGAAGGTGCTTGAGATAGGGGAGCAGACGAAGGACGGTACAGAAGTGGTTGTGCAGCTTAGTCACAAGTCTATACCACTTCTGAAGAAAATTGGCTTCAAGGTGCGCATCGGGATAAACCGGTGCAAACTGAGATTAATAGCCAAACAGAACAATCAAGTAAGTAAGAGGCGGGAGGTTTTTAATGTAAATGAAAATGAAATTAATACAAATTAATCTTCACCATAGTAAAGCCGCCAGCGCCAACCTTGTCTACCTCATGGAGAGTAGACAGATAGACATCGCCCTTATCCAAGAACCCTGGATTGGACAGGTGGCAAAATTAAGGGTTTACACTCAAAGGGACTTACGCTGTTCAAAACTGCACAAGCGGTAGCAAACAGTAATTTTAGAACTTGCATTCTAGCTAGGAAACAGTTTAATCTCTTTCTTCTATCTACATATAGCAACATAGATCAGACTGGCGTGAAGCTAGAGCGGATCGGGCTCCCACCACTCATTCTGGCATCCTGCTATATGCCCTACGACGGGACGGAGGGGCCACCTGCAGAACTCACGGGCCAGCTCGTGGAACGAGCTGCAAGCGAAAGATGGGACTTAGTCCTTGGATGTGATGCTAACTCACATCATGCTCAATGGGGCAGCACCGACACTAACATTAGAGGTGAGTCTCTTTTTGAATTTATAATAGAACATAATCTACTAGTCGCAAATAGGGGCAACGAGCCCACTTTTGTTACTAAAAATAGGGAAGAAGTGATCGATATAACTGTTACTAATAACACAGACACAGTTTCTATCGATCAATGGAATGTCCTCAAGGAGGAATCATTCTCGGACCATAAACTGATAGGCTTCTTGATAAAAGATACAGTAGAAACTCCGAAACCCTATAGGAATCTCAGAAATACAAACTGGGATCTCTTTAATAGGGAATTAGAGATGAGAAGCAGAAATCTCAATAATACTGTGATTCAAGAACCCAAACATATTGATCAAGCATCCGACGAACTCAGGGTGATTCTAAATGAGGCCTTTGAGAAAAGTTGTCCACTGAAACACATAGGGAAGGGAAAAAAGAAACCACCATGGTGGACCTTACAACTCAGCAAATTGAGAAAAGAAACGAGAAAACTTTTCAATGTTGCTAAGAGTACTAGAAACGATAATGACTGGGATATATATAAAAACAGTCAGCGAAAATTTAAAGCAGAAACTCAAAGAGTGAAACGAAGCTCATGGAGAACTTTTTGCAGTGAAATCGAGAGTACCAACGAATCGGCCAGATTAAGGAAAATTCTTTCTAAAGACTCAATCCCTCTGGGATCTCTCAAGATACCCACTGGGAGCTGGACCGAATCCTGCAATGAGACTCTTGAACACTTGATAACTACTCACTTTCCAGGTTGCGGGTCAATAGACAGCAATCTGGAAACAGAATCCTACACGGAACAAGCTCTACCATCGGACATTATAACGGATGAAAAGATCAGATGGGCATTCCATTCCTTTTCTCCATATAAATCCCCTGGACTCGACGGCATATTTCCAATGATGTTACAAAAAAGCGAAACCCTTATAGACCTCTTCGTACAAGAATCCGCAGCATATAGCGCCTTACGGCTAAACCAGACTAATTCCTGGAAAAACAGCACAAAAGGACATGCTCAGATTCTTCACAAATATTCGAGTGATAGTATCATCACGGACTATATAACACCCGAATTTGACTTTCATAAACCATTCAAAACTGCTTTTCCGGGCAGAGAAGAATGGTTAAACAATGAACCATACACCAGTGAATCTGCAATAGCAATACATACAGATGGCTCCAAAATGGACACGGGTGTTGGTGCAGGTTTCTTCTCAGAATCTCTTGAGCTAAACAACTCAATTAGGCTGCCAAATTATAGCAGTGTCTTCCAAGCGGAGGTCATGGCAGTGACAACAGCTGCTAGACAGGTATCAATGATGGCGATACCACGGGCTGATATCACCTTTTACATTGATAGCCAAGCGGCAATAAAAGCGATTTCTGCCGATATTATTAAATCGAAGCTTGTTACTTGCTGCCGCGAAGAACTAAGGGTTCTTGGCACGCAGCATAATATTAGACTCTGCTGGGTCCCGGGCCACAGCGAGATACCGGGTAATGAAAAAGCCGATGAGTTAGCAAGGCAAGGATCAGCGCTTGACGCCAGTCAAGCCGAGCTAGTCCATATCCCACTATGCGACATTAAAAAGAAAATTTCAGATTCAATTCTAGAAAAATCCAATGAAAGGTGGAGTCTACTTGACACCTGTGATACTACTAGGAAATTATGGCCCTGTTTCAATAAACAGAAGACGGACAAAATTATGCAATTTAGTAAGAAATCCCTTCGCTCTCTTACGAGCATAATCACCGGACATAACTTACTGAAATATCATAAACTTAAAATGAAACTCAGTACAGACGACTTATGCAGGGGATGTGGTGACGAAGAAGTGCACGAAGACACAATGCATTTTCTCTGTCACTGTCCCGCGCTCTGTCACCAAAGAAGAAAACTTCTTGGTAGATACTTCTTTGATAATCTCGAAGATCTATCAAATACACCAGAAGTCCGCATATTGAATTTCATCAATGCCTCTAAATGGCTTGATTAACTATAGAATACATAGGTTTTTATCATGAAATAAGTAATTACACTTAAGGGTAACACAATGGATCTACATTGATCTAAGTGTGACGATGGCTACATCAATTGTCAGCCCTATAACCTAACCTAACCTACCATAAAGTAGTTCAGCGGGTGACGCGTTCAAGTCTTCCTTGCAGGTGTTGGGGACCAATCCAATTATTGAAAATTTTACACCAGCACATATAATTTCTTTTATTTTAACCACCGGCGAAAATGATGAGTTTACGAACTCTAACCATATGTAATTCAGTATGTTGCTAATAAATTATCGACATGTTATCGAAATATAAAATTATGAAAATAAATGTACTCATTTCCTCCCTTGCGGAAAACATGGAATTGAAACCAATTGAAAGATGTAATAATTTCATCGTTCAGCGTGATCTTTCTTTTTATTCTCGATACTAGCCGGTGGTGGAACTATTTTAAAATTAAGTATCTAACAGCTTAATATACATAATATTGAACAAAATTATTTGTTTCTCAACAAAAAAATAAAACTAGTGCGCCAAAACTAAATTAACACCATCAGGTAAAACAATTTTTCTACATTCTTTGAGAATATTTTTTTTCAAGAATTTATATGATCCCCTCTCAGTGCCATTTATAAAACAAAATTCCGATTATATAAAAAAAAAAAAAGGAATGAGAAAAACCACAAAACACAATTCTAACGAGTTAAAACAGGTACAACATTTCATCACATTTGTATGTAAATTTTTTTTTAACCATAAATCTCACTTAGTGTGTCATCATACGTTCCTTTTCATAAAAAAAGGAAGAGGAAACAAAAAAAAATAAGGTGATTCCAGCGGTAATCAAAGATTACAAAAGGGAAAGCATCACCGACAGTACTAATTCCACCGAACACTTTCTTCCAAGCCAGTACTTTGCTTGTCCAAAAACGACTCTCGTGGACACTGAGCAATTACCGAAGCTTGCAGTGGATAATAATCTGTACATCATCAATTTTTCGGAGGCCAGCTTATTTGATAATACGCCTGGCCTCGCATAACCTGACTTGCTCTTTGCGGTACAAATTGTAACACGCTACACATAACCTAATTTGGTTCCCACTGTACAAATCAGTAGGTACACTATCAACGTACGAAAACAGAAAGTTAATCTGTTAATCAGCCTTCATATATCAACCAACATACTCATCAAACTTTGACAAATTCAACATATTGTGTCATAAACAGTGCAACTAAGTGCTCTAAGCTATTTTGTTGAGACACACCTGATTCAATTTAATTTGTGGTCACATTTTGTACTTGTTTTTTTTTTTTTGTACAACCCGCCAAACTAGTCCAGATCCATCATCATCATCATAAAATAAATCAGCAATAGACTAATTCAATTCCACCAAAAACTACCTACTGAAGCTAAATCTACCATTCAACACTATTCCAACAATAATAGTAACTGCCTCCATACCATCGTACAATAACATCATCCTTCTCGTCAGCATCATTCCCAGCATCAACAACATCTTCATATCCCCGCAGCAAAGCAAAAGATAACAACAACGATCTCCACAATCAAAATTATTGAGTTTGTTTACATTCCTTCTTTCGTACCGAAACGAAATAATAGATTTCCGAATTCAGAACTCCGAAGGTTGAGTACTTCTAATTTCTTTATATTATTTGTTTTTGTAAAGATCGTTCATTTGTTTGCTTTGCTTTAAACTTCTTTTCTCACATTTAGCTAGAGCATCGGTCATCCAATCTGCTGTGCACAACACATTGAGAAACCGCCGCCGCTGCTCGCAAATGATTTTTGGTAATTTCAACTTTATTTAACGAAATTTTTCTATATAAACTTTATTGGTGAGTGATTAATTTTATTTACATTATATAAAAACATACATATGAACGAACTATAATTAAATTTTAATTTTTCCTTATTAACTATATTTATAATTGATACTGGTTTCTTATCGATGCTCTTAAAGCATTAAGGGATAAAAAGGGAGAAGACAAAGTTGTTTTCTTGTACATTGCATAAGATTTTTTTTGTTGAATATTAGTCTTCGGAGTACATAATAACTTTAAATTTAATTAAGTCGGATACGTATTCCATCTTCACTTTAAATTTTTTTATACTTTAATATTTAATTTTGAAGAATCATTATTAGGATAATGAATTTAATCTTATAATTTTTTTTTATAAAAAAAAAGAAACATTTTTTTTTTCTTTTGAATAAAATTGAATTTGGTTGTGGATTTTGAAATGAATCAAGATAATCTTTTTATTTGAAACAATTGTTGCATCCCTTAAGATGGGTTTCTGATTTCGTTTTGTTAGCGTGGGGGATGTGAATTCATTAAGTGATGTCAGTGAAAATTAAGTAAGCCTGTGGGGTTCACTTTTTACTTTAGGGGCTTTTGCTATAATAAATCGAGTGGGAGCAAAAGCCAAGGTTTTATCTATTATCTTTTGATATAGATAGTGGGAGGGCAACACTCAAGGAAACCAATACCATCTTAGGGTTTCCAATCGTTTAAGGGTTTGGGATTAAGATTCTGTTTGTTTAATTTTTGTTTGATTTCAATTATTTTGAAAAACTATATTAATTTATCTAGGTATGTAAACATGTACGGAAGTTCAGTAGCCTGCGCAAGATCCCACCCACCGACGAGCTGGTTTTTCGTGCGTAACGCAAGCATGCCTACCCGCGCATCGCTAACTGAACGACCTATCGCACTACCCATAGATTCCTGCAGGGATTCCTGTGTTCCTGGGTTTCTTTGGGATGGTTTAAGATCGCCTTTTTGGTGCGACCAACTACCGTTACACAGGTTACACGCAAACCAAGTAAAATAAGAGGAAGTTCTTCCGACCAACTAGCAGGCATTTTCGATTTGAGTGCAGACTTCAAGATGCGATGCCATCGTTCCACGATGCCATTCGCGTGTGGGTGGTATGAGGTAGTCTTCAAGTGCTTTACTCCTAGTACGTTGTTGAGCTGCCTAAAAAGACCAGACTCAAATTGTCTGCCACGGTCCGTAGTAATGCGAGCAGGAACACCGTATCGCGAAATCCATCCCTGAAGAATCGCCTTTGCAATAGTCTCCGCCGTGATATCCATTAAAGGTATGGCCTCTGGCCATCTGGTTTGTCGGTCATTATAGTAAGTAGATAACAAAATCCATGCGATGGGGGTAATGGGCCAACTATATCGACATGGATATGCTCGAATCTCTCAACAGGCTCATTGAATGACTGCAGTGGTGCTCTAGAATGCCGCTGAATCTTAGAGCGTTGACACGCAATACAGTGCTTCACGAAACTGGATGATTCTTTTCGCATACTGGGCCAAAAGAATTTTTGTTGCAGCAATTTCGTAGTTGCTCGAGCTCCACCATGTGCCAAACCATGAATTTGTTCTAAAACAATTTTTCGAAAATTTTTAGTAACATAAGGACGAACGTGCGTACCTGATACATCGCATATGAGATCACTTGTTGTATTTAAATTGGCAACTCTTTTAAGAATCAAAGAAGTTTTGTTGTCGTAGAACAGACTTTTCAGCTCAGGATCCGTCTTCTGATCCTCCGCCAACTGATCGTAGTCAATACCAGGTTTAATGGTCACTTCAGCAATCCTAGAAAGAAGATCTGGAATGATATTTTCCTTACCCAAAACATGTCGAATATCAGTTGAAAACTGGCTGATGAATTCTAGTTGTCGTCCTTGTCTAGGTGATGCCTTGTCGGTCTTTTGCTGAAATGCAAACACAAGAGGTTTATGATCAGTGTATATCGCGAATTCACGTCCTTCCAAATAATGCCTAAAGTGTTTGATGCCTTCATAAATTGCCAGAAACTCACGATCATATGTGGAATGTTTCCTCTGAGAATCAGATAGCTTTTTGGAGAAAAATGCAAGCGGTTTTGTCTCGGTACCAAGCGTTTGGTTTAAGACCGCTCCGATGGAAAAGTCGGAAGCATCGACTGCCATTGAAAACACACCATCTTTCGCGGGATGAACAAGCATTGTGGCGTCGCAGAGTGCTGTTTTGTATTGCTGGAAAGCTTCTTCTGCATCGGGAGTCCACTTCAAAAGTCTCTTATCATTTTTGACGTTACCTTCGATCAAACACTGTAGACGATCTTAAAAATCGACAGCATTTGGTATGAACCGCCGATAAAAATTGATCATCGCCAGAAATCGACGCAGATCTTTCGCTAATGTTGGCTTCTCATAATTCGCAATGGCCTCTACTTTAGAAGGTAAAGGTTTGATGCCTTCAGGAACAACCAGGTGTCACAAAAACTTCACCTCACTTTTTCCAAAAACACACTTCGCAAGATTAACGGTAAGTTTGTAGTCATCTAGCCTTTTAAACACGGTACGGAGATGTTCTTCATGTTGTTGCATATTCTCGGAGGCTACAAGTATATCATCGATGAATGCGACTGCAAAATCCAGACCTCGAAGAATTTCATCAATAAGACGCTGGAACGTCTGCGATGCGTTCCTGAGCCCAGGTGTCATGAACATAAATTCATACAAACCAAACGGTGTGACTATCGCCGTCTTTTGAAAGTCGTTCCGCTCCACAGGTACCTGGTTGTAAGCCCTCTTTAGATCGATCTTGCTGAAAATCTTGCGTCCGTGAACAATGTGTCCAAAATCCTGTACATGGAGCATTGGGTATTTATCTGCAATTGTTATCGCATTTAACCGCCGGTAATCGCCGCATGCTTGCCAGGCCCCCGATGGTTTAGGGATCATATGAAGCGGTGTTGCCCAGTTGCTCTTCGATGGCCTGCAGATTCCCAACTCCATTAGCTCTTGGAACTCTGCTTTTGCTGCTGCCAATTTATCTGGAGGAAGTCGGCGGGGTTTTGCAGTTACAGGTTGGCCTCTGGTTTCAATACAGTGAGTAACCTTGGTGGATAGATGCTGGCGCTTCGTAGGCTGGTGTTCGAAAAGTGTCTTGAATTCCTTCAAAAGAAAAGCAAAATTATTAGAATTGTCTATCAAGGTTACCTGCGGTGTATTTGAAACATCGATTGCAACGGCTTTGGAAATATTTGTTGTGCAATCGATGAGTTGTCGGCTGCGGAGGTCCACGGAGAGATTATAGAAATTCAAAAAGTCTGCGCCGATTAGTGGAGTTTGCACATTTGCGACAGTGAAGTACCAAGAGAAATTACGTCGTAGACCTAGGGAGAGAACTAATCGCTGCTGGCCATAAGTTTTTATCTCTGTACCGTTTGCTGCATAGATCTTGGTTTTGCTTGTTGTTGCAGAAAGCAAATTACGTTTTGTTGGTGGAATAATCGACACATCGGCGCCAGTGTCAATTAAAAAGTTACGTGCAGTGAGGTTATCGTAGACGAAAAGATGATATGAAGGAGCGCCAAATTCACTCGTCTCAACATGAATTCGGCTCTTTAGTTTCCCGCCGCATTATAAGCACATGGCTGGCGACATTTTGTTGCCTTCTCTCCGAACCTATGGTGAAACCAACAGACACCCTTATCGCTGTCTCGTCTTTAACTATCCCGCCTTCTTCGAGAAGATGTAGGTGTTTGATCTCGGCGCGGCCTTCTTTCAAATTGATTGAAACGCTGGCACAACTTATTCATCTGTTCAGCAAGCTTCTCTAGCTGTGACTCACCACGTGGAGCGCGAGTTGTTGCTGCAGCCACGACCGATGAAACACTCGTCGTCTCGAGAAATTCCATCGGCCATCTTAGCGAGTTTTTCGAGCGACTCTTCGCTCCATGGTGAAAGAATTTGCTGCAATGTGACTGGTTATCATCCTAGCCAGAGGGTAGCCAGAAACTTGTCGTCAACGGCATCGTTTGCAAGGTGACGCATTTCTTCGAGCAACCGAGATGGTTTTTTGTCGCCCAGTTCCATTTGGGACAGAAGTTTTTTTAATTTTCCCTGCTCACTTGGCGTGAATTCTTTAATTAAACGTTGCTTCAGAGCTTCATACTTGTTAGACGTGGGAGGATTACGCAAAAATGTGCGGATTTTCTCCGCCACAGCTTGATTTAATTGCGATACTACCGTATAGTACATCGTGTTGTCGGAAGTAATCCGGTTGACCACAAATTGCGACTCGAGAAGAAAAAACCAAAGCTCTGGGTCAGATGTAAAGAATTCTTGCGTTTTGAAGCGGAAGGAGTTAAACACGTGAGCAGCACCTGTAGCCACACCCTCGACATCGTTTGCCGCACCACTTCCATGTGGGATATCACCAGTTGGAGGCTGCTTATTGTCAGTCATCGTCGGTCGGGGTCACCAATTGTGGATTTCACCTTTAATAAATGAAACAGAAAACCACTTTTTGTTTAAGATAATTCTTAGTTTAATTAAATTTAAATTCAATTGAGTTCAGTTGGGATAATATAATAATTTTAGCCTTTTTAGCTTTTTTTAGTAGCTGTGTGGTCCGCTCGCTTTGATGTACGCCAAGTGAGTGAATTTAATTGAATTGGTGCGCGTTGCCGTTGCGGTGGGAAAGCACCACACGCTTTAATAGCGTTTAAAATACCAACAAAAATTTGGGAAAAACATTGAAATAAAACAAATTTCAATAAAATACAAACATTTAAACAAAATCAAAAGAAAAGTGGAGATAATGGGAAAAGGGGTTATGAGATTTTTTTTTATGGACACCCTGAAAATCCGAATCCAAAAACATACTTTAAGGTAAAAGAGAGTTTTTTTTAAACAACTTTTTAATGTTTTTTGTCTAAATATTTTGTACAAGAGCGGAGAAAGTAGGCGTTAATAGAGGCGAATCCTCTAATTCCGTTGCAAGCGAAACTTTTAGGGTCTCAACTTGGGTTGGGGTAAACCTATATAGAGTTTTAAAATTTAGTGTTGACTCAACAGGTGCAAAAATATTTAAGTATTCAGCCATTGCAACTCCTGAGACAACAAATTTCCAGTCTCAACATTTTACGAGCCTTATGTTATTTAAATGAGATAACACTTTCTTTTTGCATACGGAAATTTCTCAAATGATACAGATCTCCAAAATGAGATCGATCTCATTTTTGTGAGTTCTGTCTCAAATCTATTTTGCATACGAATGACTGAGACAAAGCATTTCGCATACCACCCCTTGACTGTAAAAATTTAAGTAAATGACAAAATTTTTTTTTGTTGGCATTCCATTTTCTACTCTCTGCCTCTATTTATGTATAAATATTGACGTGAGGGCCAAAATTCGATCTATGATAGCTGTGAATGTGAAGGAATAAATTTGCTGAAACTTCAAATAGGTTTAAATGATTCAATTCTGGATAGGTATGTGTCCTTAAAGTACTTAAGAGTAAACTGAAAAAAAAATGAAAACAAGCTTAATTGCATTAAAATCATTATTAACATTGCTAAAATAAGAAAGAATTTTGAGCTGAAAACTGAAGATGGCGATCTTATGTATCATAAAAATAGGAATTCTTGAACAAAACATAATTTCCCGCGTTGCACAGACGGGTTTGTATTTGGTAAATATAACTCTGTTTTATATGATTTTTTTGAGAAAGGTTCTACAATGGTGCAACTTTTATCTTACTCGAGGATGAGCTTTACTTATGTTGCTAAAATGTTTATGCAAGGATACTTTGTTACAGATACCCTTTGGATATATAAATTATAGTACTATCATGGCGATTTTTTTTTAGGGTTGCGCGGACCCTTGTGGTGGCGCTGCAAAATTTGAGGTGTAAAATTCGATTTGGGGAGTCTTTAAGCATTGGAAATTGTTCGTAGGGGCAAGAGGAGACTATTTTTTGGATTATTGCATCCAAAAAATATCAATAAATATCATTTAAAACCTCCATAAGCTCTCCGCAAAAAAAAAGAGTAAGGGTTGCGCAGACACTTTAGATGTCGCCCCATTCGACTTCCACCATGTTAGTACTATAATTTTCATATACAAAGATATACCTAACATTGCTATTTATATCTTCTTCTGTTCTACCTATTATTATCACAGACAATAAAGTTATACAGATGTCTTACCTTATGGAGAAAAATGGGATATGAAAATTAAATCTGCAAAATAAAAGCTTTTTCAAAAGCTTCTACACAATCCGAAAATGCACACAATCTGTTTTCTAAAAAGTTAGAAAAGGACAACGGAAAACTAAAAAAAATCAGTGGTTTTGTCTCAAACGAAGAAAACATTTTTTTTGCTTGAGGTTAAGGATGCGAGTGCCGATGCATGCCGCGCCACCGCCGCGCCGCCACCACTTGAGGGTTACCACTTGTCCATAAACATTGAGTGATTTTTGTATTGGTATTTTGATAGGAAATTTTTCCAAGTTTAGATAATTAAGTAAAACAAAATATTTAATTTTTAGCTTACATCAATATATATACTTACCTTCATATTAGAAATTGTTTTAAGTCATTTCGATTGATTTTTTTGTATTTTATTAAATAGTCTGAGACGTTTAGTGGCCTTTGGTGAAATTAAAGGTCAGTTGTCACAATTTAATCAAAGATGGATTATTTTTAGATTATTTTTAGTGTTTTTTTTTTTGATTAAAAAGAAAATACTTTTGAATTGTTTTATAAACTTTTATTTGGATTTAATATACCTAACAACAACGTCTTTTTACCAGTGCTCATTTTAGTGTAGCTAAATAGGAGTTTCTGTTCATTAAATTGTATGTTAAAGCTTACCACAATTCACACATCCTTTATATTACTAGTAAACATTTAAGATAGAATATGAAATACTTTTTTGATATTTTCTTTTAATTTTCAGAGATTTGTTATGAATTTTGTTTCGGTTTTCAATCTACATACAGTCCGAAGTTATTCACTTGCCAATATGGGAAAAAATCGCTCGATTTTTTAAAAATAAAACAACTCGTTTTGATTGCAAAAGCGGGATGATAAAAAACGGGATCATAAAAAACGTTAGATAATAAAAAGCGGGATTTTAAGAAAGCGGGATTATAAAAAACAGGATTATAAAAAGCGGGATTTTAAAAAACGGGATTATGAAAAGTGGGATATCGTACCCAACCCATCCAAAAAATATCAATAAATGTCAATTAAAACTTCCATAAGTTCTCCGCAAAAAAAATTGAGAAACGGTTGGCCCACTTTTTAGATGTATGTCACCCCATTCAACTTCCACCATGATAGTACCTATTCATATACAAAGGGAGTTCGTTAAGAGCTTCTCCTATCTTAGAACGTAAAGGTTGAGTAGAGGCGTACTCTAAGTACCCTTTTTATATATTGAAGACAGGGATGCAGTTCAGAACAATATTAATTAAATTTCGGTTTTGATGAAGAATCAACCAAGAAATCACGGGAGTTCCTTAAGATTCTGACTAAGATTGAGTGGGTTCTATATAGGTAAAGCACACGCTGAAGGGGATGAAGAGTTAGGAGAACAAAAATCTTTAAAAATGAAACTTTGATTAATATTATCGAAACTTAACAACAAAGACGAAGTTATTAACCGATGACATACAATCGACAAAAAAAAGAAATTGGAATTCCAAAAAAAAAAAAAACAAATAAAAACAGAAGTGCAAATGATAAATTTTGTTAGGAGAATAGAATACTTCAACATAGGAGATTATTTTCTATCATATATTGAACGCATGCAACATTTACTAAAATTAAATTAAATCGAGGACAGTGCAAGCAAAATTTAGTTTATGATCGGGGTCGGCGGTGCAGAACTTTACAAAGTAGCCAAAACTTTGGCAACCCCAAAGAAACCAGAAGACCTAACTTTCGATGAACTTCAAAAATTGCTTACGGCACATTTTTTGTCGAAAAAGAATGTTACCGCCGAGAGATTAAAATTTTTGAATAGAAAGCAAGAAAGTGATGAAATCTTGTCCGACTATGCATATGCATATGGAAACTTTTTGGATGATGCACTAAAAAACCGTTTCCTTATGGGAATACATAACAGCAAAATACAGTCCAAGTTAAAGTATTTTCAAGGTCACGAGATACTTTAGACCAAAGATTACATTTGATTTCTGGAGGGCAGGTCAATATTATTGGGTACATTTCGATTTTAGTAAGAGTGAAGAAGGAAGACACAGATGTTATGTTAGACTTAACAGTAATTGATAGTCAAAAATATTTTACGCCTCTTTTGGGGCGATCGTGGCTGGATACTCTTTTCGCAGAGTGGAGCAATAATTTCGTCAATAAGATGACAGTTAGTTTGCCGCAAGAAAATTCATCGATTTCTATAGAATCACTATTAGAAAAATATAAAAGAGTGTTTAAGAAGAAAACAACACCAATTAAAGAATTTAAAGCTAGCATTGTCTGCGAGGATAATAGAATTCCTATATTTTGTAAACCTTACAGCTTACCTTATGGTATGAAAGATGTTGTAGAAGAAGAGTTGCATAGGTTGGTTTCGGAAGTCATTATTTATCCCGTACGACACAGTAAGTGGGCCTCACCAATTGTGGTGGTAAAGAAACCTGGTGTCAATTAACAAATATGTAAAAGACGATCATTATCCGTTAAATAAACCAGAGGATATTTTCGCTGATTTATCTGGTTGTGAATGTTTTTGCGTAATGACCTTCAAGGAGCATTTCAACAAATTGAAGTTGAAAATGATTGTCAAGAACTTTTGACTATTAACACCCACAAAAGGTTATTCAGGCATCGGAGACTATTTTTTGGTGTTAAGTCTGCACCTGCGATATTCCAAGCTACTATGAACGAAAAAAAAGAGTGTTTATAGATGATATTTTGATAGGTGGTTAGGATTTAAGGGAATGTTTGGAAATTTTAGATTCGGTTTTGGAAAGGTTGGCTAAGTATAATGTTACGGTCAATTTAAAAAAATGTCAATTTCTCAAAGAGGAAATCTCTTTTTTGGACCATGTGATTTGCAAGCAGGGAATTGAAAAGGTAGAAACAATTCAGAATGCCCCAGTTCCTTCAGATCTGGAACAATTAAGGTCATATTTGGGACTTATAAATTATTACTAAAAGTTCATTCCTAATTGTCATCAGAATTAAGTGTGTTATATGACCTTACCTGATTGTAATTTGGATTTTTTTTTTTTGAGTTTTTGTAATTTGGCTTTTATGAGGAGTAAGAACTTTTATTAGAAAAAAGTTTGGTTGTCCATAACGATCCAAACAAAGAGATTGTATTTTACTGCGACGACAGTCCATACGGAGTGGGAGGAATTCTATCGCATGAGATTAATGGGGTCGATCGTCCGGTTTTGTTAGTGTCGAGTACTCTAAGTTCTGCCGAGCAAAATTATTCACAGCTTCAACGAGAATTTTAAGCCATTGTTTTAAAGTGTAAAAAAAAGTATATTTATGGAAAAAAAATACCATTTATTCTGATGCTCAATCATTGAAGGAAATGTTTAGTCCAACGAAGTCCTTACCCACTGTTGCAGCTGCTAGAATAAGTATGTACTGAAACGAAGCGTTACACTTACGAAGCCCCTCCCGTATGCCGTAACCTTAATATTTACCGGCCACCACCGAACCAGTTAATTAACCAGCAACCACAACCGACCTGCACAAGAACCTTAAAACAAATCAGCAGCAATATCAACCAACCTGCACCAGGACCTTAATTAAATAATCATCCGCACAACAACAACAACCGATAATAGCCGCCCATCATCTACCGAGCCAACGACACTACGTCATCAGCAGCAGCATACAGCACCATCGGCACAGTGTGTATTGCTGAAATAAAATTAACTTTGCACTTTACCTCAATATAGTTCACACTGTGTCATAGCTGAAAAGTCTACTAGAGGATGAATGAAATTCCGAGTAATTCGAAGTTTATCACTCGGTGAAACTACCTCATATCTTATATTTGGCAAGTTGAGAGTAATAAGGTTCCGGTGATCACGAACTACCGATCCCTACAGGTCGCTTTTATAGTACCTCGTGTGCTATTTTTAAGTCAGACCTTTCTTTTTAGTAGAAATTGTAATGGTAGAATAGTAATTTTCGCTTGGAATAGAATTGGGCTGGATTCAGATTCCTGTACCGCCGTTGATATCCCTCTTTCTCCTTCAGAGGAAGTAAGGGCAAAGTAATTTTCCCTTGGAATTGGAATAGCATTGGGCTGGAATCAGACTTCTGTACCGCCGCGCCGTTGATATCCCTCTTTCTCCTTCAGAAGAAGTAAGGGCAAAGTAATTTTCCCTTGGAGTAGCCTTGGGCTGGAATCAGGCTCCTGTACCGCCGATGATATCCCTCTTTTTCATTCAGAGGAAGTAAGGGCAAAGTAATTTTCCCTTGGAGTAGCTTTGGGCTGGAATTAAATTCCTTAATTATTTTAAGAATAAAAGTATTGAAAGATTACAAACCACCTTTATATTATATGAAATACCATGTTAGCTATTTTAAGAATAAGAGTATTGTAAGATTGTAAACCAAACCTTTTTATTTTAATTATCAATAAAATAAAAGATTATAACTGGTAATTGGCGAGTTCTTCCTTCTTTATCCGAGTTTTACTTTGCTTTCTTCGGAAAAACCTTGGACACGACGAGCTTACCTCGGCATAAGGAAAAAAGCATCACATTTTGGCGCCCGAGCAGGGACATTTAGAAGGTCCTTCTGAACTCCAACCGCTGACCAACCTGGGAATTTCTAAAAATTTCACCTACCGCCCGCTGCACATTAGCAGCTTTATACCGACAGCCGCACACCGACCGCCGCATACCGACCGCCGTTCTTCGATTGCCACATACCGACGTGCGTGCATCGAATACCAACCGCTACACATAATCAACTTTACACCGACCGCCCGTACCACCGAAACCAATTACCAGTTATACGATATATACAATCATCATGTCCGACGGCGAAAGATCTGCACAGGCTGAACCGACCATATACCAAAATCTCGGCTTCATATACTTTTTGAAGAGACCCGAACTCATAGAGGTATTGACCGCCAGGGGTTTGGAAACTACTGGCAAGGTCCAAGATTTTTGTAAAAGATTGGGCCAGCACTTCAAGGAGCTCAGGGCTCAAAAGTCCACCCAGAACATATGCGCCGAGTGGGAAGAGATTGTGGAAGTAAGAGAAAGCGCGGAGGCAGAGGATAAGGAGGTTCAGTCAGAACTTACATATGCAGAGAAGTCAAATCAACATCCACGTTCCCGAATTTCGACCTAAGAAACCAGTACATTTGACTGTGCACCCGCCTCCACCGTTAGCTGTATGCCAACCGCCACCTCCAGCCAGCAGTACTCCTGTTCCACACCCAATTCCGTCTCAGTACACAGCAATCGGATTACTTTCACAGCCAGATACCGTTCCCGCAGCTGCTGTGTCAACCGGACGGCTCACGTTGAGTTACGAGGCCGAGGTCATGAACACGGTCCGTAAATGGGGTTTGCGTTTTGATTCCACTGGGAATCCCTTAGAATTTTTGGAGCGTTTGGCTGAATTAACGCGTTGTTATTATATTCCGCCTAACGACATGCTGCGCACGCTACCCGAATTGTTCCGCGGTTCAGCCCTAGTATGGTTACGCATTAACGGCGATAATTTTTCGAAATGGGACGATTTCCGAGAATTGTTTATCCGCTACTTCGTACCTGCTAGATATCTTCAAAAATTGGAGGACGAGATATTGCGCAAACGACAGGGGCCCCGCGAACAAGCTAAGGATTATATATCCGTACAATATCTCATAAGGCAGCACCCCAGAATGGCAACAGCCGAAAACGTGGACCGGATCTTCGATAGTATGCGCGCCGAATATTGGTACTATATTCGTCGCCGAGACTTTACTGCTCTCGAGGAATTAATGCTCTTAGCAGAAGAGTATGAATCAATTAAAAAGGATGACCCGAATGCACGCCTCACTGCCTCAGGCAGCTTCACGACTCAACAAATTCCACACCGCCCGCCGACCGCTAGTTCTTACGACAGGAAAACTCATTGTTGGAACTGTAAGCAGCGAGGCCACCGTAAGGAGACCTGCAACCGACCATTTCTCCTCGTTTTGTGGAGAGGATGGCAAGTTAACTAAAGACTGTAATTGCCGACGAAATCCAGTGATAGCAGTAACTAACTATCCACCAGGTTATGATATCCGATACTTCGTACCCATCGAGGTGGAAAATTGCATGTATCAAGCCTTAATTGATACAGGATCCACTAGACCGTTCATCGGACAAGAATTTAGACAGAGGTTCATCGAACTCGGGATACCAATGAAGGTAGACTACCGCCCGGTTCACTTGGCCAACAACAATCCAGTGATGACATCTGAACACTACCTAACTACGTTTATTCTAGGAGGCATGGAATTGACGGGAGAGGTTACGTACCTCCCCGCGCTGTCAGAAGATGCCATCATTGGAATGGAACTAATGAGTCGGGCAAATTTGCAAATTTTCATGGCCAAAAAACCAGTAACCGGAAGGAAAGAAAACCGGGACAAGAGTATTACCGCTTGTCATGCGAAAAAGAAAGGAGAAAAGAAATCAAAAATTCCTTCGAGGGCCCATATAAGAGATTTAAAAGGATTTTATTCCGACAAACCAGAAAATAGAATAAATACCGGAGAGCATTCGTCGTCTTTAATTATTCGACCGCCGACCGCAAACAGCAACACTTCCAAGCTCGCAAAAAGAAAGAATAAACGGAAAAAATGGAAGCCGGACGCAGCCGTAACCCACATCGCGATAAAGGAGTAAGTCGCAGTCCCCGGAATCATCGTACAAATACGAAACCCTATTCGAGTAAGCGATTTAACTGGGTTTCATCACCAGAAAGGATTAGGCCACCAAGATTCCCCGCAACCGCTGCAGCCTCCAGACCTACGCTAATGTCAACCTTCGTCGGCGTGTCGCCTCAGCAACAACGAAGTCACCAGTACAACCCGTCACCAGCTTTCCGCCGCCATTGTACCAAAAATCAGAACAACCACAAATGCCGCCTAATAAGTCCGTGTCTACCGCAAACACTCGCACCGTCACCGCAAGACCAACAACCAAATTTCCGTGCGCACGGCAACCGACGATGCCGTCAAAGATCTCAATCCCTTGTCGAGGGGAAGAGAAAATAAGATTTAAGGTGAAACCTTCTCGTACCAGCCGGACTCTTAGTGGAACCCGTTACCATCGTGAATTTTTTATTCACCGCCCGTGGGGTGACAAAAGGTGTTCTTAAATAGAAGGGAAGGAGTGCCTTGCTGAGGTTTGGAACGTACCGTAAAAATATTCGGGTAGATAAGTAGACTACCAATTGCCAGTATTTTTATTCCCTCTCTCTTTTTTTGAATTTATTTATTTTTATTTTTTTTAGAATTATTTGTTAAGTTTAAAATTTAAAAAATTAAAAAAAATTCAATGAATTGGAAAAAAAAGAGAAAAAAAAATATATATTAAAAAAACTTAAGACGAGAAGGTTCTCGTCTTCCAAAGAAAGAGGGGTGTGTAACGAAGCGTTACACTTACGCAGCCCCTCCCGTATGCCGTAACCTTAATATTTACCGGCCACCACTGAACCAGTTAATTAACCACCAACCACAACCGACCTGCACAAGAACCTTAAAACAAATCACCAGCAATATCAACCAACCTGCACCAGGACCTTAATTAAATAATCATCCGCACAACAACAACAACCGATAATAGCCGCCCATCATCTACCGAGCCAACGACACTACGTCATCAGCAGCAGCATACAGCACCATCGGCACAGTGTGTATTGCTGGAATAAAATTAACTTTGCACTTTACCTCAATATAGTTCACACTGTGTCATAGCTGAAAAGTCTACTAGACGATGAATGAAATTCCGAGTAATTCGAAGTTTATCACTCGGTGAAACTACCTCATACTCGTATCTTATATTTGGCAAGTTGAGAGTAATAAGGTTCCGGCGATCACGAACTACCGATCCCTACAGGTCGCTTTTATAGTACCTCGTGTGCTATTTTTAAGCCAGACCTTTCTTTTTAGTAGAAATTGTAGTGGTAGAATAGTAATTTTCCCTTGGAATAGCCTTGGGCTGGAATCAGATTCCTGTACCGCCGTTGATATCCCTCTTTCTCCTTCAGAGGAAGTAAGGGCAAAGTAATTTTCCCTTGGAATTGGAATAGCATTGGGCTGGAATCAGACTTCTGTACCGCCGCGCCGTTGATATCCCTCTTTCTCCTTCAGAGGAAGTAAGGGCAAAGTAATTTTCCCTTGGAGTAGCCTTGGGCTGGAATTAAATTCCTTCCGTTTTGGTTTTTAAGATTTTAGAACTTTTACACAAATCTCACACAGGCATTGTTCGCATGAAGGTTTTAGCGCGGCAAAAATGGGATGGCATGGAAAACGACATTGAAGATTATGTAAACAAGTGCGAGGTATGCTCTGTGTCCAACAACAAATCTTGTTCAACCTATAAAAGACCCTGGCCGGAATCAAAATTTTTTTAAAAGGATTCATGTAGATTTTTTTCTATTTTAAGGAAAAGCATTTTTTAATCCTTGTAGACAGTTATAGCAAGTGGATTAATGTAAAACAAATGCGTAGTACGGCGGCTGATTGTTTAACAGTGGCACTTAGGACCATTTTTTCGTATTACGGATTACAAAAACTTTAGTATCGGATAATGGTCCCCTTTACAATTCTGAAGCATTTTTAAAGTTTTGTGAATACAATAATATAAAATGCATGAAAAGTCCTGCGTACCACCCTCAGTCAAACGGCTTGGCCGAAGGGCAGTGCAGACAGTTAAAAATGCTTTGAAAAAAATGTTAAATGAAAAACTCGGTGACAAAATAATATCTTTACAAAAGTTAGTCCATCAATTTTTACTTAAATATCGAACAACCCCAGGAAGCACAAATTTAGTATCTCCAAATGATTTAATATTTAAGCATAAAACGAAAACTCTCACAGATGATATAAACCCCAAAATTAAAGAAAATATACCAAATAAAATAAAAGCTAAAGAAAATATACAAAATAAAAAAAGAATCTATCAACATACCAACACAGAAGTTTTCCGAGATATTTATACATTTAAATAAGGAGAAAATGGCTACCAGGCATAGTTATAAATAGAATAGGAAATGTCATGTATTTAGTTAACATTGATTGGTACAAACGTACAGCACATATAAATCAATAAGGACGTATGAAAAATGCAAAAGTATTAGAATTTTCGCCTAGCAATATTGTTTTAAATAAAAGATCAAATAAACCACCAAGAAAAAGAAAAAATCCTTTAATACAGAATACGCTGATTTTTAATATCCTATTTTCTAATTCTATAATAGTTTAAGTTATCTTAGTTGTGTGTAAGATACATTTATTTAAGGGGGAGAGAGTGATATGTATGATACATTTATGTAATTAATGGGGTTTTCCATGGGCAAAATAAATCAATTTATTTTTGATCCAGATCAGTCAAAAATCAAATTTCCCCTGTTTTTGCATTCCATGGGGCAAAATAAATTGATTTATTTTTGATCTAAGATCAAATCTGCAGATCTGGATTTTTCGGCAGATTTACCCCTCTTTGCACTAATACTAATACAACTTTCAGCTGTTAGCTGGACAGATACAAGTTTTTATTTTTATTTGTAATTTGTTTTGGTTTTGTTTGAGTTTTCATCTATTAAACAAATAAATTTTACAAAAAATGGAAGCAATTTTTAATGAATTGGTAGATTCATCAACTTCTTCTTCTCAAAAAAAATCAAGCGGTGAAAATTTTTTTGATGTGATGAAAATTCTATTTCAAAAAGAAAACAAAATCGGGTTCCAGATTTTGTAAACGATTTTGTAAATAAATATACGTTTACACGTACAAGAAGTCACACCAATACAATGACAAAAAAAAAATCAATTCCAATTGTATTCCATGGGCCACGAAAAAAAATCAATTTTTTGATCGAAATCTGGATTACCCATGGAAAACCCCATAATACTTTAGGCTTAAGTATGAGAAATGTATTAGAGATATAATAAATAAAGGGCAGTCTTAAGCTGTACGCTGACTCGTATACATTTCAGTTACTTTGCTATACGTGCGTGTCGCGTCGTCGGTTAGGGAAGATATTTCAAATTGGTCGGAGTTCGTAACGGCCTTGAAATATGAGTTTTTGCTTATAATGATCCTGCTTTTAGAGCAGATCAATGGTAGGACCGAAGAAGAGATGAATTGTATGGTGCATATTTGGATACTATGCGAACTCTTTTTAAGAGATTGGGAGAACCACTTTCTGAGCGGAGGAAAGTTTCAATTCTGTTGAAAAATTTAGATTCGGTTTATCAAAAACATATGATGTGGCGAAACGGCAGCTGCAAAATGATATCATAAGTCAAATTTAATTTTGTATTGTTTTGAAATGTTCATTTCAAAAATTTAATTAATTAATCAAAAAATATCAACAAAAAGAAAGATCTAGCTTTGGCTAGCCATGTAGTCCATATCTATGCCAGCTGCACTATCGACATGGACCTACCGAACCGGATGGAATCAGTATACCTATGGTCTCATGTATGTTGATATTCCTCCAACAAAGAGGAGGAAGTAAGGGCAAAGTAATTTTCCCTTGGAGTAGCCTTGGGCTGGAATTAAAAACGGTACCAGTACACTTTAAAACACCGTAAGGGAATATTGATGACTAATGCGGTTGCTATGTCAAGATTACCTCTTCCTAGCCCAACAGGATTAGATAATTATTCTATTAATTGTTTGCAGCAGCCGCTTTTGTAAGATAACAGTAATATTAAAATTGTTGAGCCAGAAACAGTGAATGATCCAATATTACAGGAAGTTAAAAAGTTAAGTAAAAGGGGGTGGCCCAGAAATGCACCAATACACCTTAAAAACTATTTCCGTAGGCGAAATGAAATAAATTTTGAAAATAGTTGCCTTTATTATGTAAATAGACTTATAGCTAATTCCTTCCGTTTTGGTTTTTAAGATTTTAGAACTTTTACACAAATCTCAAACAGACATTGTTCGCATGAAGGTTTTAGCGCGGCAAAAATGGGATGGCATGGAAAACGACATTGAAGATTATGTAAACAAGTGCGAGGTATGCTCTGTGTCGAACAACAAATCTTGTTCAACCCATAAAAGACCCTGGCCGGAATCAAAATTTTTTTTAAAAGGATTCATGTAGATTTTTTTCTATTTTAAGGAAAAGCATTTTTTAATCCTTGTAGACAGTTATAGCAAGTGGATTAATGTAAAACAAATGCGTAGTACGGCGGCTGATTGTTTAACATTGGCACTTAGGACCATTTTTTCGTATTACGGATTACAAAAACTTTAGTATCGGATAATGGTCCCCTTTACAATTCTGAAGCATTTTTAAAGTTTTGTGAATACAATAATATAAAATGCATGAAAAGTCCTGCGTACCACCCTCAGTCAAACGGCTTGGCCGAAGGGCAGTGCAGACAGTTAAAAATGCTTTGAAAAAAATGTTAAATGAAAAACTCGGTGACAAAATAATATCTTTACAAAAGTTAGTCGATCAATTTTTACTTAAATATCGAACAACCCCAGGAAGCACAAATTTAGTATCTCCAAATGATTTAATATTTAAGCATAAAACGAAAACTCTCATAGATGATATAAACCCCAAAATTAAAGAAAATATACCAAATAAAATAAAAGCTAAAGAAAATATACCAAATAAAAAAAGAATCTATCAACATACCAACACAGAAGTTTTCCGAGATATTTATACATTTAAATAAGGAGAAAATGGCTACCAGGCATAGTTATAAATAGAATAGGAAATGTCATGAATTTAGTTAACATTGATTGGTACAAACGTGCAGCACATATAAATCAATAAGGACGTATGAAAAATGCAAAAGTATTAGAATTTTCGCCTAGCAATATTGTTTTAAATAAAAGATCAAATAAAACACCAAGAAAAAGAAAAAAATCCTTTAATACAGAATACGCTGATTTTTAATATCCTATTTTCTAATTCTATAATAGTTTAAGTTATCTTAGTTGTGTGTAAGATACATTTATTTAAGGGGGAGAGAGTGATATGTATGATACATTTATGTAATTAATACTTTAGGCTTAAGTATGAGAAATGTATTAGAGATATAATAAATAAAGGGCAGTCTTAAGCTGTACGCTGACTCGTATACATTTCAGTTACTTTGCTATACGTGTGTGTCGCGTCGTCGGTTAGGGAAGATATTTCAAATTGGTCGGAGTTCGTAACGGCCTTGAAATATGAGTTTTTGCTTATAATGATCCTGCTTTTAGAGCAGATCAATGGTATGACCGAAGAAGAGATGAATTGTATGGTGCATATTTGGATACCATGCGAACTCTTTTTAAGAGATTGGGAGAACCACTTTCTGAGCGGAGGAAAGTTTCAATTCTGTTGAAAAATTTAGATTCGGTTTATCAAAAACATATGATGTGGCGAAACGGCAGCTGCAAAATGATATCATAAGTCAAATTTAATTTTGTATTGTTTTGAAATGTTCATTTTAAAAATTTAATTAATTAATCAAAAAATATCAACAAAAAGAAAGATCTAGCTTTGGCTAGCCATGTAGTCCATATCTCTGCCAGCTGCACTATCGACATGGACCTACCGAACCGGATGGAATCAGTATACCTATGGTCTCATGTATGTTGATATTCCTCCAACAAAGAGGAATTTGATGGAAGTATTCCGCAGGAGGAAGTTGGTTGAAAAGTCAACAAGAGGCTGAAAGGCAGTTATGTTAAAATATGTGAGAATGTAACAATTAATGTATTCTGAATGAGTTCTGATTCAAAATAGCGTGTCTGTTGTTGTCAGAACATGCCAAATGAAGTTGAGAAGTATTGTTCTTATTATAGGTTTAGTATATAAGTTTAGTACATAAGAGAAATGTCATAGTTTTTAAGTTATATTATATTGATGAATAAATCAGTCTTGAAACAACTCTCGTCTTCACACTATAATATGGTGTCAGATGTGGGTATAAGAAACGATGTTAGCAATAGTAGGTATAAGTTTAATATTTATTAGCAAGAGTTCGTTTAATGTTTTTTTCTGAAATTACAATGGCTTGAGCGCCGGTGTCTAATAAACAACTAACTTTTTTCTTATTTATCGCCTTACCAAAATCACCTTCCATCTGCTTGATTGTTCCCAAAAATAACTGTTCTTCTCCTTCTTCCGCATTTACGACTCTTACTTGAAGCTTGTTCTTGCACATGACAGCATAATGATTCCGTTGCCGCATTTTTTACATGTTGGCCCTAATGCTGGGCATTTGAAGTGATGTTGTTGTCCACATCGATAACAGGCTTTTTGTGTAGGTGTAGCTTTTGTCTGATGATTTTTCTCCGCTATTGATGACTTCTTTGTATTTCTACCTCTTTCGGTCATAGATTTTGCATTGCTGTATTTAACGTTAGATTTCGGTAGCCTTCTATCTATTTTGGTTACTACAGTTGTTGTTGGAGTTTCAAGTTGTTTTGCCTGCTCTTTCGTATTTTCCATAAGGCGAGCAATTTCTATTGCTTTTTCAAGTGTTAAGTTGTCATCTTGCAATAGCTTATCTCTTATGGAACTATTTTCTTTACTTAAGCCACAAATGAAAATGTCTTTTACTATGCTACTTTGCAACGTTCCAAGTTCACATGATTTGCTTAAATTTTTTAGGTTTGTGACAAATTCTATAATGGACTCACCACTGATTTGTTTTCTCGTAAAAAAGTTGTGTCTTTCCATCGCAATATTCTTTTTTGGAGAACAGAATTCTTCGAATTTATCGATTACATCTTGCAAACTTGCTGTGTCCATATCAAGTCCAAACGAAATGAAGATAGGCAGCGAGTCCTATCCAAGATAATGCAAAAATATAGCCACTTTTCGGAGATCTTTTTCTGTTTCCATGTTGGATGCTCTCAGGAAAATTTTAAGTTGTAGGACCCAGTTTTTCCAGATATCGGATAAGATTTGATGACCATAATGTGTATAATTTAATGGTGGTAACGATGGGACTATTCCCACGTGCTCTTCTTTTGTAGACATAACTTCAAGTTTGGGTTTAGTTTCCTTAGTTTCTGTGTTATCTTTAGTCATAAAATTTGCATTTTTAAATTTTTAAATGTAAATTGCAAATTTTTACTTTAATTAAATTTTTTTTTTATGTATGGAGTTTTAACTTCTGACACCATATTAAAGTATTATATATAGCGGAATTTGCAAATTAAAATGTAGTTTAGATAGTAAAAAAAGTGTCGATATTGATTTTTTTGTGGTTAAAAAGACGATTGTATTCCAATTATTGGCTTAAAAACGTGCAAAGAATTAAATTTGTTGAAAAAAGTCTATGAAATATCTAATAAAACTTGTGAAAATAAATTATTAAAGGAGTTCAGTGATGTTTTCGAAGGCTTGCGTCTTCTGTCAGAAAAAATAAGTTTAAAAGTAAATCCGGATGTAAAACCTAAAATTGATGCTCCAAGAAAAGTGCCATTTAAATTAATGCAGCGTTATAAAGAAGAACTCGAACGTATGAAGCAGCTTGGCGTAATAACGGATGTTCATGAACAACCAAAATACATGGGTAAGTTCGATTGTTCTAGTAGAAAAGGCAAATAAAGAACTCAGAGTCTGCCTTGATCCTAGAAATTTAAATGAGGCAATAGTTCGCCCCGCATTTTGAGATGCCTGATTTTGAATACATTTGTTCCCAGCTGGCATGTTCTAAGTTCTTTAGCTTTCTTGATGCAAATTTAGAATTCTGGATGTTAGAATTAGACAAATAAAGTTCTTTTCTTTGTACTTTCAACACTCCTTTTGGAAGAAAACGTTTTTTAAAATTACCGTATGGAATTAAAGCGGCTTCAGAAATTTTTCATAATTGCATGCAAAGATTATTTAGTGATGTACCAGGATTATTAATATACATTGATTTTTTTTTCAGTGCATGGAAAGACGAGAGAAGAGCATACTAGTTTAAGTAAGAACAAAACAGTTAGGACTCAAATAAATAAAAACAAATGCAAAATAGGGGTTTCTAAAATTAATACAGATTTGCTCAGTTTTAGCAGTCATGTGCACTTAGGCACTTAGTTTCCTGCCGTTGGATTAAATTGAAGAATCTGCCGACTCATCAAGGGGGGAGTGTGGCCAAACGGCAGCTGCAAAATGATGTGAAGTTTATTCGATAATTGAATGTACACAATTGGTTGGTTGGTTAGAGACTGACTTCTGAAGTCGGGGCAAAAGCAAATGAGGTGTCGAGTCCCAATCAAGAACTAAACCCATCGTGGGAACATCAAATTGCATACTCAACGTAAATTATTAAATGTTGATGTTCCCACGACTCAGTTAATGCAGTTTTGCATTTGGGTATGCTTGAATGGAAACTTTACACCACAATTATATCATAAGTGTTTACAACTCGTCATATTTACTTGTTTTGCAAATATTTCAAAACAATGCAAAATTAAATTACAAAACAAGTAAATATGACACGTTAAAAACACATATGATATCATTTTGCAGCTGCCACAGATGGGTTTTAACAAACCTCAATCTGTTAATGTTCTAGCAAAATAGCAAATTATTCAAGAAAACGAGAATCTTTGTACACAAAATATAAAGTTTTTTTTTTATTAGAAAGCCAATTAACAATCCTAGTTGATATTTTTGATGTTACCTTCTTTAAGATCTCACTCCCCGTGAACGAGTATAAGAAAAAGCATAACGCAGCTTGATTACTCTGCCGTTAGAAATTATTATTTAATAATAAATAGGAGAATAAAAGAACCGGTGCGTGCATAAGAATTATTACATAAGATTTGACATTTAAGATCCTACAATGATTCAATAAATTGTGTATGAAGAATTAAAGTTGTATAACAGTTAAGAATGAAATGAATTAAATGAATGAATGAAACTATGTTAATAGCAAAAATAATTAATTCGAAGCAAGAATGAAATGAATTAAATGAATGAATGAAACTATGTTAATAGCAAAAATAATTAATTCAAAGCAAGTTAATGATAAAAATGTGTTTAGTTAATCCGGAACATTCCGCCGCCCCTGGAACAATGTTTCAGGATGTGGGTAGTAACGCCAATTTAGTGATAGGGCGTACGAAAATGCCTTTTGCAGTTCTGACGGTAGCAACTCGTACAATTCCATCTGCACCTGGTGTTACGTCTTTAACTCTTGCGAGTACCCATTGAGTAGAAGGTAGATTGGGCTCCTTTATAACTACCAAGTCTCCAGGTTTCAAGTTAGTTTTTTTCTGCTGCCACTTCTTGCGCTCTTGGAGAGTTGTGAGGTATTCCATCCGCCAGCGCCTCCAAAATCTTTGCACCATAGACTGTAATAGATTCCACTGTGCAAGTCGATTTTGTGGAATGTTTTCAAGAGTTGGATCTGGCACCGCAGTCAACGTTTCACCTATAAGGAAATGACTTGGTGTTAGTGGATTCAAATCAAGGTCAGAAATGCTACATATAGCACGAGAATTTAAAATGCATTCTATTTGACATTCTATCAGACATCTTCTTGCACCTTGAAAATTGGTGCCGTTGTCACTGTAAAGATTGGCACACCTTCCTCGTCGAGAGACAAACCTTCTTAGAGCAGCGAGAAAGGCTTCAGTAGTAAGGTCTGCTTCTAAATGGACAGCTTTCGTCGATAAACACACAAATAAGGCCACATATGCCTTTGTAACCTTTGAATTTCGGCCACGGGAGAATTTTATGGTAAGGGGGCCGGCATAACCGACCCCTGTATTGATAAATGCTCGAGTTGGTTGAACCCTTTCAACCGGTAAATCACCCATCAGCTGGTTGCTTCGTAGGCGACTTTGCATAAAGCAAGTTTTGCAGCAAAAAATGAGCTTGTGAATGAGGTTGCGACTACCTGGTATCCAGTATTGTTGGCGGACGATGGCAAAAGTTTCAGTTATTCCAGTATGGAGACTGTTATGGTGGATATCATTTACTATAAGAGAAGTAATGTTAAGTTTATTCGATAAAATTATAGGATGTTTAAGATTGTAAGATATATTTGCGAGTTTGATTCTTCCGCCAACTCGAAGAAGTCCATCAGGTCCAATAAATGGTGAAAGGCGTAAAAGTTTTGATTTTTGAGGAAGTTCTTTGTGCTTGATGAGATGTTGAATATCATCTCCAAATGAAATTTCCTGAGCATACCTTAGGATAGCTATCCTTGCATCTCGAATTTCAGAAAAACTGAGTTGATTTACGCGACGATCAAAATTAAGTTTATTTTGACGACAATTGTTGATAAATCGTAGACAATAAGCCATAATTTTTTGAAGGGAGAACCACGAAGAATATTTCTCAAACACGGTTTTGAGATATTCGTCTTCCGCAGACATAAATAACTCATGTTTTGGCACTGGTCTTTCTTCCTTTTTTACCGCTTTACACTCGAGGTTTTTGAATGATTTATTTTTTGATACAGGCCACTGTTGTTCGGATGGGCTAAGCCAACTCTGACCATTCCACCAGAGTTTATGTTCTACAAGTTTTGAGGGCAGAATACCACGCGACGCACAATCTGCTGGATTCGATTTCGAAGGAATATAGTGCCAAGAAGAACGCGAAATGGTATCTTAAATTTCACCACAACGATTTGCAACAAACGAAGCTCAACGACGAGGAGGAGAAGCCAGCCAATGTAACACAATATCCGAGTCACACCACGAGATAGTTTTTGTAATGTTTGCTGTCAAAGAAGATTTGACACGGGAAAGCAACCGAGAGAGAAGAAAAGCTCCGCACAACTCCAACCGTGGAATGGATACAGGTTTTAAAGGAGCTACCTTAGTTTTTGCTGCTATTACAGTGACTTTATATTCTTCTGAATTTATTTTGCAACGAGAATATACTACAGCCGAGTAAGCTACCGACGAAGCATCTGAAAACCCGTGTAATTCAATATTTTCGAAAGATGAAAAAATATGTCTTGGAACACTTAACTGTTGAAAGAATGGAAGTTCAGCCCGATAAGATATCCATTTTTCAGCCACATTAGTTGGTAAGGTATCATCCCAACCTAGACGAAGTTCTGGTGTCCAAAGCTCTTGGAACATGACCTTGAATGAAATGACAGATGGAGCTAAGAATACAAGAGGATCAAAGATACGCGATATTTCTGATAAAAGTGTTCGTCGGGTAGAAGGTAGATTTGGTAATTCTGAGCTCATTTTAAACGAAAATTCATCTCGAGAAGGGTCCCAATACATCCCCAAAACCTTCACTGATTTTTCCGACCTTTCGGTATCAATTAAGGAGTATTCACAATCATCAGCTGGTACCCGCGCGAGTAAAGTCCAACAATTAGAGCTCCATTTCCGAAGGTTCAGTTTCGCTATTGAGAGCAGGTTAACTTACTCAGATTGAAGTTTTAAAAGGGAATCAACTGAGTTAGTTCCTGTCATCACGTCGTCAACATAAACGTCGTTGAGAAGAACCTGGGAAGCGTTAGGATACTCTGATGCATAATCCTGAGCTAGTTGATTTAAGACGCGGATCGATAGGAAAGGGGCGCAAGCTGTCCCATAGGTGACGGTGCGAAGACGAAAATGTTGAATCTCATCACCTTGATTTTCAAGCCGTACAATGCGTTGGAAATTCGTGTGTTCATCATCAACCAAAATCTGACGGAACATTTTAATAACGTCAGCTGAGAACACGTACATGCTGCTTAAACCTTAAACAGACACCAACTAAATCTCTTTGAATTGGTGGGCCTATTCGCAACGTACTATTAAGCGAACGACCGAAAGAACCCTTTGAAGAACCATCGAAAACTACGCGGAGTTTTGTTGTAGAACTATCCATCTTAAAAACTGCGTGATGGGGAAGATAGAAGATGCCAGTGCAGCCTTCGTCCAGATCCTCTGGAGGAATGCGTTCAATATGTCCTAACTCCAGATATTCACGCATGAACCTTTTGTAGGAATTAGACAGCTCTTGATTTTTAGCAAACCGACGCTCCATGGAGTGTAAACGACCAATAGCAGTTTGAAGGGTGTTACCAAATGAAGGATTTGATTCAATGAATGGTAAACGAACGATATAACGACCATCAGGAGCACGTGAAAAGGTTTGACGAAAATGAGTCTCTGCAAGATCCTCACCTGACTGATTCGAACAAGAAAAAACCTCTTCAAGCTCCCAAAATTTCCTTAGAAGTTTATCAATATCGACGGTAGAAGAAAAAGAAGATAACGATAAATCTGGTTGATTAATTAGACACTCTCCGCTGATAACCCAACCGAAGAAAGTTTCCTGACCCCTGATTTTATCCCCTTCTATAATATTCCAAAATTTATCGGCTCCTATTAAAGCATCAACAGGATTAGAAATATTGTAAGAAGGATCAGCGAGGTTCAAATTACAAATGTGTTTAAACGAAGAAGTGTCTATCGAACGAGTGGGCAGATTTGAAGTAAGTTTGGAAAGGACAAATACATCAACTGGAAGGCATCCTGAATTGAATCGCTAATAAAATCTGACTGACATGCTGCCTCTTGTGTATCCTGATTCGATGGCTGACATTCCAAGGATTGGAATGCGAGCATGTGCCCGTGGAAGACCGAGTTTTTGCGCAAATGACTCCGAAACAAAAGAACTCTGCGAACCGGAATCCAATAAAACACGGCAACTAACAAAATTTCCTTGAATGTCCTTAACCTTGGCAACTAGAGTCGGTAGAATTGTTTGTCGATTACCTAAACAATTTTGTTTTGAATGGTTACTAACGATTGCGGAATCTGATGATTTATCTGAATCTGCCACAGATGCTACCACATTTTGAGATGTCGACGGTGACTGTTTTACACCTTCAGGATGTACTGCTTAGATCTGCACAAGCGGCAACGATAACTAGATCGACAATTATTGATGGAATGTCCGGGCTTGAGACAACTAAAACAAAGTGATTTTTGCTTCACGAATTCCCGGCGAGATTCAGTTGTCAATGCAACAAATTTTGGACACTGACCTAAGACATGTTCCTCATTACACATTGGACAACGTGAGTAACCCTGTTTTATTTCAGAAACATGTGCCCGAATGGAAGTTTGATTTTTGGCACGGGAGTTTTGCGAACGATTAATCGATTGACAAGATTCCAAAGCGTCACAACGAAGTTGTAAGAAATGCAACAATTCCTTTATCTCACAATTATCACGTGACCCTACCTCCTTTGCCCATGCCTCCTTGGTTTCCTGATCTAACTTAAGCAGCAATAAATACACCAACCACGGATCCCGACCCTCAGCCTTGAGTGCCTGTAAAGCTCTTATGCACTCATCAGCACCATCAGAGACCTTTCTCAGAAGCCCTACATTGCCATGGAAAATTCGGCAGCGCCAAGTAATCTTAGATATGAGAATGTACAATGAGAGTCGAACGATCATACCGCTTGTTTAACCGTTCCCATGCGTCTTTATAATTTTTGTCAGATACCGGTATTTTGCTTATCAAATCGGCAGGCCGATCACGGAGCAAAGATTTTAGGTAACGGAACTTTTGAGTTGCAGATATGTCTTCCCTTTCGTCTATTGAGCCGAGGAACAAATCCCTAAAACAAGGCCACTCCTTGTAGTCCCCAGTAAAAGGCGGAATATGAAACGTAGGCAAGTTAATGAACTTTAATTTGGTAGAATCTTTAAATGTCTTTAAAAATGAATATTGCTGCCGTGCAAGGTCTTCGACAACCGATTCATTTGGTACCGTTACTGATGGCTTTCGCGCGCGCAAAGTTTTAGTCAAGGTAGCGTGAGTAATTAGGTACTTTTCCTCGTACTCAGATATATCGATATCTGAATCATCGAATTTCGAATCATCGGCAAATTCTATCAAATCATTGATAAGGGTTTTAAGTAGTTCCCATGAGTTTTCGACCGATTTTAATCGAAGTTCAATTATTTCTATCCCGAATTCATCTGAGATATTTTCGGCAAAGGTAGCCGCCTGAGTCAAGGATCTTTTTAAAACCGATATCTTCTTTTTAATTTTATTCATTTTTTGTTTTATCTTACGACGCACCCGAATTAATCAAAAATTTTATATTTAATTCGCATAATTTTATAACGCAGCTTGATTACTCTGCCGTTAGAAATTATTATGTAATAATAAATAGGAGAATAAAAGAACCGGTGCGTGCATAAGAATTATTACATAAGATTTGACATTTAAGATCCTACTAAGTACAATGGTTCAATAAATTGTGTATGAAGAATTTAAGTTGCATAACAGTTAAGAATGAAATGAATGAATAAAACTATGTTAATAGCAAAAATAATTAATTCAAAGCAAGTTAATGATAAAAATGTGTTTAGTTAATCCGGAACAGTTAAGGAGTTAGCTAGTTTAGGTAGGGATTTAGAAACACTTAGCTCTAATATTAATTGTTTTGAGCCTCCGGTTCGAAACAAAAATTGTGAGGAACCTGAACTCGGTTACACTGCAGTTCCGGCAGTGCAACCGAAAGTCTTGGTCGTTGCTAGGAACGAACAGCCCAGCAGAGCAGTAGAAACGATAAAGTCACAGCCTAACAGTTCCTCTCAAGCTGATGGGTCTGTTCGATGTTTCAATTGTGTTCCGTTCCTAGGAAGTGTTTTGGTTGTGGTGCTAAAGGTGTCAGCAAGAGCAATTGCCGACGGCGCGGCGGTCAGGAAATGCTTAACGGGCTCGCGTGCCAGCAGGGCGGCACGCGAGCCCTAATGTTTATAAACATTAGGGCTTAGTTTGAAAAAGGATACTGTTTGTTCCGTAACCTTGGCGGATGGAGCAGGAGTTGCAGTGTTAGGAATAGTTTATGTACTCATAGTAATAAAGGATAAGGTTATCTTGATAGATTGCCTTGTCATTCCAGCTTTGCCACACACCGTGATGGGGCAGGTTTTTGGGCACTGTCGGGTATCGTCCCGGATTTAAGATCGCGGATGTGGAGTTTTTCGGACCAAGATAAGGTGGCTGAAATTTGTTCCATTACGGAACGATCAGAATTAAATGACAGGGAAGTTTCAATGTTAGACAGTTTAGTTCAGGATTCTTTTAGGAAAATGCCAGTGGTGTTAGGGTGTGCCACACTAGTGGAACACGAAACTAGGACGTCGCGTCGGCAGAGCCGTAAAACAACGTTATTATCCAGTTTCTCCTGCAATGCAGGAGCACATAGATGGGGAACTTAATGACATGTTAGAAGCGGGATTGATTGAGAAATCGAAGAGTTCTTGGTCATCAGCAATACTTTTAGTTACAAAAAAAAATGGGTCTTATAGATTCTATGTAGATTATAGAAAACTTAATAAAAACACTAATAGATCCACTACCTACGAGGTGTGAGGTTCTTGTCCTCATTAGATAAGTCGGCGTATTGGTAAATCCCAATGGAGGAAGAATCTAACCCTTTTATGGCATTTACAGTTCCTGGTAGAGGACTTAAGGTCTTCACAATTCACCAGCGACATGGCAGCGTTTCATCGACACAGTTTTGGGTGCCGATTAAGAGCCATTCGTTTTCGTCTATTTAGACGACATTATCATTATTTCAGAAACTTTTGTGAAGTATTTCGAAATTCTGAAGGAGGTTATGAATAGTTTGAGTGATGGCGGATTAAATGTCAGTAGGGAAATATATAATTTTTGTATGCCATCGCTGAAATTTTTGGGATACGTCGTGGATGTCAATGGGTTAAATCTACATGGTCTACACCCAGAAAAGGTAGAAAGCATTACAGCACCGAGGAACGTTAAGGAAGTTAGAAGATTTATAGGAACAGTTTCGTGGTACCGTCGTTTTGTACCAAATTTTGTGGAACTACTTAGGCAATTATCAGATTTATTGAGAAAAGGTAGGAAATTTAATTGGAGAATGCGAAACTAGTTTTAGGAAGGCAAAAGAGTGTTTGGAGACAGCACCAATACTTACTTGTCCTGATTCCAAGCGACCATTCGTCGTGCAAACAGACGCTTTTGATTATGGGATCGGTACGGCATTTTTGGCGACGTTAAGTATGTGATCATTCCACAAAAGATGGTTTGTGATACACATACCTAGAATCGCAAGGTGATGCAAGTGACACTCACAGATATTTACAGGGGGGTACGTCTCGCTCTAATGACAGAATGCAGCATTGAGTTTTCGAAGCATTAAATTCTACGCGGTTTCTTAATCCCCTTCGAATTAAATAACGCGATGAAGGTCATCCAGTTTAATCTGAAGCACTCTAAATGTGCTTCAGATAATCTAAGAATTTTCCTAAGCGAAGAAAATATCGACATCGGCGTCATCCAAGAATTGTGGGTTAATGGCCTCAGAGTGAGGGGCCTCCAAGATAACCAGTACGACCTCTTTTATAAACTAGTAGCCTCTGAACAAGGTAATCCTAGAACTTGTATCTTAGCTAAGAAACACTTAAAAGCTTTTTTGTGTCCCAATTTTAGTACTCCCGATTTGACAGTTGTCAGGCTAGAAAGCAAAGAAACAACTGGACTACTGGACTACTGGTGGCATCTGGCTATTGCGACCGCAACCAACAATCACCGCCTGAGGAGGTGAAGACCCTGGTGGATGCAGCAAAACTGCAGAAAACGAATCACCTGATTGGATGTGATGCGAACGCATGGCATTCTCTCTGGGGTAGCTCTGAAATCAACGAACGAGGTGAGTCTCTTTTTGATTTTATTATTAATAACAATTTAACTGTCTGTAACAGAGGTGATACACCCACCTTCGTTTTTCCAAGTTCGGAAAATTACGACGGTTGGGAAGATGTACTTGATATCACTGTTACAAACAACTGTGAATTCGTGGAAAATTGGAGAGTATCCTCTATATGCTCCTTCTCGTATCACAGATGGATCCTTTTTAACATAGGTTTCAAGGTAGAAACCCCTCCCCCTTATAGAAACAGTAAATGAACTGACTGGAAGAAATTCAGTCAGATCACTAAATCCAAACTAAGCAAATTACCAATTACTAGAGTAGAAACTGTGGAAGTTATTGAATCCAAGGTAAAGACCTTCGAGGCAGCCATTAAAACTGCTTTCAAGGTCTCTTGTCCAGTTAAATATAGACGTAAAAAATTTCCTCCTTGGTGGAACGAAGATCTTTCGGCATTAACTAATATGACCAGAAGGATCTTTAATATCTGTCAGAAGGCGAAATTCTTTCAACCTTATAAGGATTGTCTTAAAGAGTACAAGAAAGCCATAGCATTGTCCAAGAAGCTTGGTAGGAGAGAATACTGTCATTCCATAGAAGACATTAAGGATTCTGCTAGACTAAGTAAAGCGTTATGGAGGGAACATTTCAATCCCTCATTCCTAAAAAAATCTGACTGTCTCTGGACAGCCTCTCCTGCTGAGTCATTGGAAGTGTTAATGACAGCACATTTTCCGGGCTGCGAGAACAGCAACCCCAAAATGCTGAGTACTATAAGCACCGATCCAGCTCAGAAGTAGCTAATCGATTCAGTTATAACAGGAGATAGTATTTCACGGGCCATCAATACTTTCTCCCCTTATAAATCAACAGGCCTTGATGGCATAATACCAATTGCAAATACCAATGCTGCAGAAACTGCAAGACATAGCAGTGCCCTGGCACAATCATGTACCCGAGTCATGGAGACATGTTACAGTGGTCCTCTTGATGTATCTCAGCATGCATACCTCAAAGGCAAGTCTACTGAGACCGCCCTGCGTGAAGTTGTGAGTACAATCGAGAGAACAATTCACTACAAAAAATATACTCTTGCAACCTTTCTAGGCGAGGAAGGTGCATTCAATAACGTCCTCACCGAACCCATTCGTTAATCACTTACTCACTTCGGCGTAGATGACTTCATATCAAGCTGGATCATTTCTATGCTAAGTGACAGAAAGATTCTGGCTTCGTTAGGAAAGACTACTGCTACTAAATATGTTAGTAGAGGAACACCCCAAGGTGCTGTTCTCTCCCCTCTTCTGTGGCTTCTAGTCATGGACAAAATACTCGTCAAGTTAAGAGATAGCGGTGTTAAAGCAGTAGCGTATGCTGACGATTTGGTTTTATTGGTCTCGGGAAAGCTTACCACAGTGATAAGTGAAATCACTGAGTCGGTTCTGAAAAAAGTTAGCAATTGGGCCGCAAGTAGTGGACTTGGTGTTAATCCGAGTAAAACGGAACTGATGCTCTTTACTACCAAAACTAAAATACCTACCTTCACCCCACCTTGACTTAACGGCCAAACTCTATCTCTATCTTCCAAAGCTAAATACCTCCGAGTCATTCTTGACCCTAAATTGAACTGGAAGGTAAATATAGAAGAATGGGCCAAGAAAGCCTGCATTGCTTTCTATGCCTGCAGAAAAACATTTGGTAAGAAGTGGGGCCTCCAATCTAAGATGATTCTGTGGACGTACACTGCTGTGGTTCGACCAATTTTGTCATACGGATCGATTGTGTGGTGGCCTGCGCTAAGCAAACAATGTAACAATATAATATAACTTAAGAAGGTTCAAAGAACGGCTAGCGTTGGAACTACGGGAGCTATTCGATCCTGCCCAACAGATGCCCTTACCGTTATCCTGCACCTTCTACCACCCGATTTTCCCATCAAATACCTATCGGCATGCAGTGCTGTAAGATTAAAAGAATCAAACTGCTGGTCTTCCAAGCCCTATGGCCATGGTAATATCACAAAATTGATTCCTCCGAATATTTTCCTAGCTAACTACTGACTACTGTATACCCTCCCTCAGACTCATCGAAGATTTGAAAGTTGTTTTTTCTACAAGATTTGATTGGAAAAACGATAGTGTGACGAAAGACTTTAACACCACAATCTTTACTGATGGGTCCAAGATAGAGTGCGGCGTTGGTTCAGGAATCTTTTCCGAGGCACTTAACATCTCCAAGTCTTTCAGACTACCAGACTTTGCAAATGTATTTCAAGCTGAACTACTAGCAATTAGAGAAGCATGCAAATTGTTCAAATTAAACCAAAATCAACCTGGAAACATAGCAATCTGCTCCGACAGCCAGGCGGCCATTAAGGCCATCAAATCAACTACATCAACCTCATTACTTGCCCAGCAATTTCGAGACGAACTGTCGAGTCTAGGCATTGAACGCCGGGTCACTCTCATCTGAGTTCCAGGTTATAGTGGCATAGAGGGTAACGAACGGGCTGACGAGTTGGCTCGATAAGGCTCGACCCTCTTGGTGTTGTGAGGGGACGGATTTTCTCGACTTTTTTCAATCAATCCAACCTTAGGTGGAGCAGTCTTACGAACTGTGTTGTAACATTACACGCATCATATAGCCTACCAACCAGTCCAGCTAATCATTTACCAACACTACTCATTTGTATATGGACAGGGACACTATGCACACACACACCAGATCACTATACTAGGCCATGTATTTCCATAGTACGGATTTTTTCTATCATATTATAATTCACACTTACTTGTTACAAAAATATTATTAATAGAAATATAAAATAGACGTACCAATCTTGTGTACAGAGTAGAGCTGCACATTTTAACGGACTAAGGACTCCCAATCCCAGGTCCAAAAGTAGTTAGAGTGACAACTGCTATCTCAGGTTGTGTTTTATAGTGAGAACTGCTATCTTAGGCTGTGTTTTATAGTGACAACTGCTATCTCAGGCTGTGTTTTATAGTGACAACTGCTACCTCAGATTGTGTTTTATAGTGACAACTGCTATCTCAGGTTGTGTTTTATAGTGACAACTGCTATCTCAGGCTGTGTTTCATAGTGACAACTGCTATCTCAGGCTGTGTTTTATAGTGACAACTGCTATCTCAGTTAAACTAGTTATAAGCTTATGAATTGTATAACGTAGAGAATAAGTAGTATTTATAACCCACCATGAAACATTGTAAAACTGGAGTAATAAATAAAGTGAGTAATATATAACCTCAAAAGTTTGTTGCTTCTTTAGCTAAACCCTGGATCCGACGAGTATACCCCAGCCTATGACAAAAAGCATTCTTACAGTGTCATATCAAGAAAGATTTGGCCCACCTATAACCAATCTCGTTCTAAAGATGTGTTATGTAGACCCATGCACGACATAGCCAGGGTCACAGCAATTTGTACTGGGCACTGGCCTATAGCGGAGCATGCAAGGAAGCTGGGAATCCCCTACAACTCTCACTGTAGGTGCTCTGGAGACCCACAAGAAAAAGAAACTGTGTCTCATTTTCTCTGCAACTGCCCTGCTTTAGCCCATTCTAGATTGACTTCCTTTGGGAAGGCATTCCTCGATGACAAAGTGAGCTTTCTGGGAAGAAAATCAAACATCTGATTATTTTTCTGAATGCGACGAAATGGCTTTAATAAAAGTTCGTTAAAGTCTAAAAAACCAAATAATTCCATTCTAAATCCTTGCTAGGTTGACACGAGTAAATGGTATCAAAACGGCGCTTCCCAGCGCTAATTGAGTCGCAAGGCCAGGGCTAGGGGCTGCCATCTCTACCTACGTACCTTCTTAATCTCCATTGTACAATGCTGTCTAAGTCAGAATTTAATGTATTTATCATATTTAGCCGTTTCAGTTACACGTCCGAAAAGCAGGGATGCGAATCTGGAAACGAATATGAAAAGCTAAGGGTGCTATCGTCAGCGAAACAATTTAATAGATTAGTAGTTGCAGACAGTAGATCATTAATGAAAATGAGAAAGAGGGTCGGAGACAAAACAGAACCCTGATGTGGCACACCAGCATTTATGCTGTGGGTTTCAGACTTGAATCCGTCTAATACTACTTGTATAGGGCAATTCGAAAGAAAGTTACTAATCCAACGGAGAAGTGTTACATTGATACCAAAAGCACGCATTTTCGATAAAAGAACAGGATGCCAAACTTTATCAAATGCTTTATCAAGTGCAATAATCTTACTTTCTCCAAAACGATGTAAGGATGTGTTCCACTGTTCGGTGAGATAAACCATCAAATCACCAGTTGCTACGAAAGCCGTATTGCCGGTCATTAAGAAGCTTTCAATCTTCGATATATTTCTTGAGCTGACAATTTATCAACTTATCAGCGTTTCCATGACCTTGGAAAGAAGGGACGTACTCGAAGACAATATATGTATTTCTCCTTTTTGGCATCCCTGAGGTGATCTTGAGTCCCCAATTCCGATCAAAGGAATTGAAAGCCAGGCGTACGCGAAAAAACCTTTGATTTTGAATACTTGATTTGATGTACATGTGCTGAACAAATATTCTTTTTGTACAATCATAATATCAGTCTGAAAATAATTTTTTAAAAAACATCTTCAATTTTTTTAATTTTCAAAAAATTGCATTGGCCCCCCCTTTTCAAAAATCAAAAATCTGAAAGTTGTTTCAAGTCAAACCAACAATTATCTGATACCTATATAGCAAAAATTTGTTCAAAAATATATAAGACTAAAGGCACAATGAAAAAAAAAACAAAAAAATCAAATTTTATGCTCCCCAAAGCCCCCCTAATTTAAAATCGAAAATTTAAAACTTGATTTCTTTTCTTTTAGTAGCTATAAACAAATATGTAAAATTTCGTTTCTTTCGAATTTATTTTAATCATAGAAAACTTCAAAAAATTATCCCCATCGCCCCCTTTTCAAAAAACCCAAACTTAAAATATGTTCCAAATAGACATTTTAAACCCCATTGTTCCAAAATTTCATCAAAAATATCCATAATCAAAGATTTGACGGCTAAAAAACTATTTTTATGATATTAAATAAAAATCTTTATTCTGAGCCCCCCTATTTAAAAAAAAAAACAAAAAAAAATTTCCTTCTAAGCAAAGACATTTCTAAATAAGATCAAGAATTAATAAAACAACTCACCCGATCTTGAATTTTGAAAAAAAAAATAAATTTTTCATTTTTAAAATACTCCACAACACCCAAATATTATTCAAAATACCAACAAAAATGAAAAGCGTTCCTAACAAAATTTGCCCAACATGCATTTCTCCAAATAACACAAGAAAGTAGGAGAAATAACAAGTTTTAAAAACAAAAACTTTTTTACGATATTAGATTTAAATCGTTGCCATGGGTCCCCTTTTTCGAAATCCAAAATTCAAAAACTTATTCCAGGTTGTTCTAGGGCTCTTCTTAATTGTTCCAGACATTCGTTCCAAAACATTGATATTTAGTATGAAAAATTTCTCAAAAATGCTCCCCCGCCCCTCCTTTTCAAAAATTCAAAATCTAAAATTTGTTCCAAGTGCAGAATCACTCAAATCCAATTGTTCCAACGATTCATGCAAAAATATTGAAAATTGAATATTTTAAGCCGAAAAACACTTTAAATTAAAAAATCATGTTATCCTTGTTTTGGCCCCCCTTTTTCGACATCCAAAATTCAAAAACTTGTTTCAGGTTGTTCTAGGGCTCTTCTAAATTGTTCCAGACATTCGGTCCAAAATATTAATTTTAAGTATGTAATCTCATAAAAATTTCTTCACACACCTCCCCTCACATCATCATCATCGGCTCGACAACCGGGGTCCGGTCCTGGCCTCCTTCAACAAGTTTCTCCACCTATCCCGGTCTTGAGCCGACGCCATCCAGTTGCGCACCCCAAGGCTTCGGGCGTCCTGGTCTACGAAATCTTTTCAGCGCAAGCATGGTCTACCACGCTGCCGTCTACAATAGAATGTACCACAAAGGACTTTCCGAGCCGGTTCCTTTTCACTCATGCGAGCTAGGTGCCCTGCCCACCGGAGTCTACCGAGCTTAATTTTTGTCATTATGTCTGCTTCAAGGTAGATTGCGTACAATTCATGATTGTACCGTCTCCAGAATCGTCCTTCCTCACATATGGGGCCAACAATTCTCCTTAAGACTTTTCTCTCGAACGCGGCTAAGAGGTCGGAGTGTCTTTTGCTAAGCACCCAAGTCTCGGATCCATACGTGAGTACTGGCAGGACCATGGTCCTGTACAGCAGCAGTTTTGAAGTTATGATGAGATTTCTGGATTTGAAGAGCTTTGACAGACTATAGTAGGCTTTGTTGGAATTGAGCAGCCGCCCGCGTATTTCTTCTTCTATTATTATCGGCTGCTACTATTGACCCAAGGTATTTAAAGGATTGCACCACTTCAAATTCGTGCTCCGCTACCTTGATTGTTTGACCAACTGTTCTTCTCGCATTCGACGCCACCATGTACTTTGTTTTACCTTCACTAATGTGCAGCCCCAGATTCTGTGCCGCCTGCTCGATCTGGATGAAGGAATCGTGTACAGCTTGTTCGGTCCTTCCGATGATGTCAATGTCGTCTGCGTAAGACAGTATCTGGCTGGACCTGTTGACGATGGTCCCTCTTGTTGCCGTGCCAGAGTCACGGATTGCTTTCTCCAACGCCAGGTTGAAGAGGAGGCATCGGAGTCCATTAAAGATGTTGATTGGTCTGGATAGCAATCCGGCTATTTTTACTTGGCTTGTTACGTTGGTCATGGTCAACCTACAAAGTCGTGTCAATTTATTTGGGATGCCGAATTCTCTCATGGCTTTGTAAAGTTCTACCCTGGCTATGCTATCATAGGCGGCCTTAAAGTCTATAAACAGATGGTATGTTGGGATGTTAAATTCTAGACATTTTTCCATCGCCTGCCTAAGGGTAAAGATCTGATCAGTTGTTGATTTGCCTGGAATGAAACCACACTGATATTGGCCGATTATGGTTTTAGCGTATGGGGCTATCCGTTCTTGTAGGATAGAGGAGAGTATCTTATAGGCGGTACTCAACAACGTGATACCTCTATAATTGCTGCACGTTGTGACATCTCCTTTCTTATGCATGGGGCAAATTGTACCTTTTCGCCAGTCTTCTGGCATTTCTTCCTGCTCCCATACGTGCACTAGAATATCATGAATTGCTTGGCGTAAGTCTGGCCCGCCGTGCTGGAATAGTTCGGCTGGTATGCCATCGGCTCCCGGGGCTTTATTTTTCTTAAGCCGGTCTATAGCCTTCTCAACCTCTTCTAAGGCGTGTCCACTTTTCATCTACGCCCAGCATACTGGCTCCAGGACTTACTCTCCCTCTCGAGTGGTTCTAGGGCGAGTCCTAACGCATGTCCAAAGGTGTTACTGGTGTTTTCGTTGCGCAGTGCAGCCGTGTTGATTCGAACCTGATCGGCGGATGCAATACGTCTTCGCAAGGCAATCCGCCCTCGGAAAACCATACCAACAAGATAGTGATCGGAGTCGATATTGGCACCTCGGTACGTTCGTACCGTCATCAAGTTCGAGTAGTGGCGACGGTCTATCAACACGTGGTCAATTTGGTTACGAGTGACTCCATCAGGTGATACCCAGGTGGCTTTGTAGATATCATTACGCGGGAACCTGGTACTCGCAACGACCATGTTTTTCGATGCTGCCAATTCTAGGACTCGAAGTCCATTGTCATTCTCATTAGTGTTCTCATGCAAACTATGGGTGCCATACGTAATGCCTGAATACCGGCTCCCAACCTATTTTTGCGTTCAAATCCCCAATTCAACAACAATAATTGATACCATGATGAACAAAAACGAAAATAATAATTCAGAATTTCGAAGATTTCAAGTCGATAGAGCCAATAACTACAATTAGTACATCTTCCAAGCCCAATAAAACATTTTCAAGTATTGCAATAATACAAGTATAACTGATTTGCGATATTTTAACAGGGGGTGTGAGGGGAGGTGTGTGGAGAAATTTTTATGAGATTACATACTTAAAATTAATATTTTGGACCGAATGTCTGGAACAATTTAGAAGAGCCCTAGAACAACCTGGAACAAGTTTTTTGGATTTCGAAAAAGGGGGGCCAGAACAAGGATAACATGGTTTTTTTAATTTAAAGTGTTTTTTCGGCTTAAAATCTTCAATTTTCAATATTTTTGCATGGATCGTTGGAACAATTGGATTTGAGTGATTCTGCACTTGGAACAAATTTTAGATTTTGGATTTTTGAAAAGGGGGGGCGGGGGAGCATTTTTGTGAAATTTTTTATACCAAAAATCAATATTTTGGAACGAATGTCTGGAACAATTAAGAAGAGCCCTAGAACAACCTGGAATAAGTTTTTGAATTTTGGATTTCGAAAAAGGGGACCCATGGCAACGATTTAAATCTAATATCGTAAAAAAGTTTTTGTTTTTAAAACTTGTTATTTCTCCTACTTTCTTGCGTTATTTGGAGAAATGCATGTTGGGCAAATTTTGTTAGGGACGCTTTTCATTTTTGTTGGTATTTTGAATAATATTTGGGTGTTGTGGAGTGTTTTAAAAATGAAAAATTTATTTTTTTTTTTTCAAAATTCAAGATCGGGTGAGTTGTTTTTAATTCTTGATCTTATCTAGAAATGTCTTTGCTTAGAAGGAAATTTTTGATGAAATTTTGGAACAATGGGGTTTGGTAAAATGTCTATTTGGAACATATTTTAAGTTTAAGTTTAAGCGATGGGGATAATTTTTTGAAGTTTTCTATGATTAAAATAAATTCGAAAGAAACGAAATTTTACATATTTGTTTATAGCTACTAAAAGAAAAGAAATCAAGTTTTAACTTTTCGATTTTAAATTAGGGGGGCTTTGGGGAGCATAAAATTTGATTTTTTTGTTTTTTTTTTTGATTGTGCCTTTAGTCTTACATATTTTTGAACAAATTTTTGCTATATATCAGATAATTGTTGGTTTGACTTGGAACAACTTTCAGATTTTTGATTTTTGAAAAGGGGGGGCCAATGCAATTTTTTGAAAATTAAAAAATTTGAAGATGTTTTTTAAAAAATTATTTTCAGACTGATATTATGATTGTACAAAAAGAATATTTGTTCAGCACATGTACTTCAAATGAAGTATTCAAAATCAAAGGTTTTTGAAAAAAAAAATAAAATATTGGGAAACCGTTTTTTGGATTTCAAAAAAAAACTTTCGAAGGCCATATCTTTAAAGATATACATTTTAGAACTTTAATATTTTGGAACAATGTTTAGAACAAAATTTAGAGGCGGAAAAAAATTTTTAAAGTTAGAATTTCGAAAAAAGGGGGGCTAGAATTGTTTTGAATTTTGCTTATAACTTCTGAAATTTTGAACATAGGAGTCCAAAACTTTGGAACAATGTTCAGAACAACTAGAACATTCTGGAACAACTTTCAAAATTTCGATTTTCGAAAAAAGGGGGGCTAGGTCAAAAATGGTTTTTGGGGTCTAAAACCCCCATTTTAGAATATTTTTCAAAAAAAAAATTCTAACAATCCGGAACAAACCGGGAACAACCTGGAACAATTTTCAAAAGGTTCAAATTCAAAAAAGGGGGGCTTACTTCACACACTCCAGTCTAGTCCTGCGGAGCGGATAAACCAAATTATTAAGATGACGTTTAAGTCTTAAGTTAGTGAAAATCATAGGGTTTGGGATTTACAACTTTCTAAAGTGGCGTACAATTCGTACGGCACAACATGAAATTATGGTAGTTTCACCATATTATGCGAACTTCGGGAGAGACATGGTAACTTCAGGTCAGGAAGTACCAGCAGAAGGGGATGTTAGAGGAAACAAGGTTCACTAGCGTATTCGCTATCCTTTCCCTTTGCAATCCTTGCTTTTCTGTTGCAGCTCCGAAATGCTGGCAGAGTGCAGAGCTAACCTGGGCCCTATTGCACTAACAACTTATCACTTAACACTTAACAACTTAACGTGAATTTGATCACTTTTTGTTGCACCAACAAGATATTCGATAAATATTTTTTTGAGTTTTGATAAGTGAAAATCACTCAACTTATCAGGTAAGTGTTGCACCAAACATCATTTGAGTGGTTCTAAATTTTGGATTTGATAAGTGATAAGCTTATCAAAAATTACTGAAATTGTTAGATTCTGTTGCACTAACATTCTGTTTCTTGGACTTATCGATGGATGTTATGATAAGTTAAAAATTTCGCTAAGAAAAAATTTGCTTGTCAATTCTTTTTCAGAATTGAATTTAGGTACGAATTCTTGTTAAGGATGGATTAATAAATAAGTTAACACGAAGTTTGACTCTACGGAAATGCTGACGATGGGTCTGGCTTTTTACGAAGAAAAACCACGAAATTAACAACTGTGGGAATGCAAAGTAGCATTAAGAAATAATGCAAGGTTGCATTTATGTATTTAGCAAGTAAGAAACAAATTAATGAAAAATTATTTTTAAGTTCAGTTGATATTTTGTATTGATTAAATAAAGATCAGAGCAACCTCCTCTGAGAAAAAAATATTTTTTTAAATTCAAGAATCGGTGTTTGATTAACTGGCGCCCAACCTGTGTGGCAACTATACGCGTTTAATTTGTGCTAACCATTGCCATTAATTTACGTGACATTTTTATCCTGTGCAGAAAAGTACGTGTTTGAATTGTGCTAACCATTGCCGTCTTACCGCGTATTACTCCTAATTTGTGAAAAAAAATCGCAACTTCGTAAGTGAGTGACAAAAGCAAATCCAAGAAAAGAGGCCCCCCAGTAAGCCGATAACCAAGGACAAAAAGGAGCAGTCAACTGCAGCCGCTTGGATTAGGAATAGAACCACCAGAAATAATAAAAAATTGTTAATCAGCAACTATGAATCAACAATTCATCATATTATTGTAAGTTTATTGAATACTTAATTTAAAAAAAAAAAAGAAAAAATTTGTTTCTTACTAGAAGAATAACGAAATAAAATTTTTTGCTGAAGCAATTTACAAAAGTAAAGTTATCAGGAAAACCAAATGAAACAAAATTAAAATTATTAAAAGAAATTTTTTTATTGTGAAAAAAAAACAAAGCACAAAATAATAAAAAAGTGATTTCATTCTTATTAAAGAATTAGAATAAAACTGAAATTTTAGCAAAAATATCTTTTTAAGTTCATTAAAATTTTAAATCGTATTTTAAGAAAAAGTTTTGGGAACATTTTCATTTCATCTGTATTTTTAAAGTGTAAACATATTGCTGCCTTTGTTTGTTTCCACCCTTTTTCCTCAATATTTTGCTAATTCTTATTTTATTACCTTCATTTTTACCCTTCTTTAAAATATGGCGAATCCAAATAATTTAATCAGACCACCTGTTATCAATCAACCTCCTCCACCCGCTCCACCGATTCAACCGGTTCTTAACCAAAATAATTTGGTTCAACTTATTACTAGACTAGTAAGTGAAACTCTACACATCCAGGGAAGACAGATTTTCAATTCTATTATGAACCCTGCAGCCGACATAAACAATGATATAGATCAACCCATTAATATAGCAGGTAATAATCTGAATGATTTAGATAAAATACCCGACGTGGTAAAAAGTTTGAGGGAATTTTCCGGACAAACACATGAATTTAATTCATGGAAAAAAAGCATTGACAGAATTCTTAAAATTTAGCAGCACCTTAAGGGTACTCCTAGATACTACGGTATCTTATCTGTCATAAGAAATAAGATAACAGGACATGCTGACGTGGCACTTGAGTCCTATAATACACCCCTTAATTGGGAAAAAATATCCAAATGCCTTACATTGCATTATGCAGATAAGAGGGACTTAGGCACCCTCGAATACCAGATGACTACTCTGGTTCAAGGTAATAACACGGTTCCTGAATTCTATTAAGCCGTGTATCACCATTTGCCTTTGATCCTCAATAAATAGGATCAATTGAAATGAGTCAGGATTCTATGAATAATATGACTCAGTGCTACCGTGACAGAGCCTTAGACACCTTTGTCAAGGGCCTTAAAGGAGATCTTCCTCGGTTACTCAGTATCAGAGAACCAGCAGATCTTCCCAAGGCTTTGCATTTATGCCTAAAGCTGCAAAATGTAGACTTTAGAGCACAACATGCTAATAATTCACAAAGTTCCAGCAGAAAAATGCATCAACAAGCACCACCACTTCCTCCTAGAAGAGAAAACTTTCAAAACCCTTGGCCAATACCGGCTCCCAGACGTGAGTTTTATCCTCACTTACGGCATGACCCACGTACTCCTCAATAACCGCAGTTTGATAGGGACGTGGAATACCAACCTAGATATCAACAGCATCAGCAGCCAAGAATCCCACCAAACCAACCTCTTCCACCGAAACCGATGTCCATTGATTATTCTCTAAAAACTCAAAAGGTTAACTACCAAAATAGACCAAGGAATCAACAATTTACTCAAAAACGTCAACATTCGCAACAAATGCACCCACCACAAAAGATGCAGTGCATCTATCATACTGAACCAGGTGATGAAGACAAATCTATGGAAGAATATGAAGCAGAAATTGAAAAAGAAGACCAAGAGTACGATGAATCCCTAGAAGAATACGTTGACCAAGAGGAGAACAACAACATAGAACAACCAGAAGAACTAGACGACGTTTATTTTTTAGATTAAAGTCCTCTTCGCTTCCCTTTTTCGAACGCATTTCCAGAAGCGGAGAGATCCTGAAATTCCTTGTTGACACTGGGTCGAATAAAAATTATATTCAGCCTCGTCATATAAAAAATCCCATGCTTAATGAAAATCATTTCTATGCTAACTCTGTTGGAGGTAGCATCAAGATAACGCACCACTCATTTATTCAAATTTTTGGCCCTCAAACTGACAAAATTAAATTCTTCATCCTCCGCAGTTTTTCAGATCTGATCATCTGAAGAGTCTAGTTGATTGTGCGAAAGTCTTTCTCTCTTTATTGTCTTCTTCGTTTGATATTTGTCTAATATGAGTTCTGTGTGTAAACTATGTGCCAAATCACTAAAAGACACTGAATCTATATCATGTGGTATTTGTGGTACATTATTTCATGTTACATGTGCTTTATTGAAAACAAATGAATTTGAAACAATAAAAACCAACATAAACATTTTTTGGAAGTGTGACAAGTGCATTAATATTTCTCTGTTCAAATGGCAGAGCAAACTAAATGATTGTTTTGTACTCTTGCAACATTCCATGACAGAATTTTATCAAATTGACTTTTTAAATAATGATGATAATGTAAATAATATCAATTTAAATAAAAAATCTGATGCAAAAAGACAATCACGAACCACAACTATGACTCAGCGATTACCTATATCTAAGGTCAATGTGAAATCATTGAAATCGCATAAAAAATCTAGTTTTTCTACTCCTTTAAATGGCCGGGTGCCTCTTACTAAGAGTGGAATCGGGTCTTCGCTTTCGCCCTCTGCATCCCCATATCCATCGGTTTCGTCTAAGCTCTCACTCTCTACTTCCCAATCTCCAGTTATTAGTAAGAAGCTCGATGTTAATAAAAATCAACACATCAAACAACAGCAACATGCAACACCAACTTATATTTTCTTCTTCTCAAACGAACCTTTCTTACTCTGCTGCAGTTCAACAACAACATGTGCTGAGTGATGCAAATTTGGAAACGAGAGACGAAAGTGGCATGAATTCTATTTCTTTATCTGCTGGCTCAGATTTAAATTTAGAAGAGAACTTGCCTGCTGCTCGTGTTGATACAAATATTATTACAATTGATGAAGCTAGTGGAGGAGTCAGTATCGATAAATTCATTAGTAGTGACCTCCCAGAAAAATTTAAATCTCTCTCTGGCAATGTTCCGCTTGTTAGTGTGGGGGATTCTGTTTTAATTAAAGAGATCGTTGCTGATTTAAATAGAGAGATCGATAGTGTTGATGAAAATAATGCAGTTGGACGAGATTTGTTAAGCAAAACTTCTACACATAAAGGTTTAACTACAAGTGCAATTGCGTTGAACCAGCCAAACTTGACTGATAAAATGTACAATAAAAACATTAACAGAATTGCCAAGTCCGGCAATAACTCTGAAGCTGGTTCTCTTGACAAAAATATTATTACCAAAATGCGTTGGTTTCATCTTGCCAGTTTTAAAGTTAAAACATCAACTGAAGACATAATTTCTTACATTTCATCGAAGATTGATTCCAATGCATCGAATTTTCCATGTTATAAGCTGGTTAAGCGAACACAGGATCACGTAGAAATTGAAGAACAAAAGCTTAAATTTGTGAACTTTAAAATTGGAATTCCTTTGGTTTATGAAAATAGTATCTTCAGCTCCGAATTTTGGCCTCAAGGTGTAAAAAATCGCCCATTTAATTATAGACCAAAAAACGAGGAACCCCTCCAAGAGGAAAGTACAAAAAACGACAACCCTTCTCTGGCAACCACGTAATAGTGCCTACCGTTGCTAAGAATAATTGTTCTATTGATTTAGCTTATTGTGGTTGTATTGCCGTTGATGTTGCTGCTGTGAATGTTGCTGATGATGATGCTCTTGTGGTTGTTGCAACTGCGGATTATGATGCTGTGTTGGATGGTGTTGCTGTTGAAGTTCCTGCTTTGAATGTTGCTGGTAATGATGTGCCCGTAATTATTGCTGCTGTGGGTAATGACGCTGTGTTGGATGTTACTGCTGCTATGAAAGTTGCTGATGATTATATCTATGATAATGATAAATATAGCTCAATTTATTACCAAAATTCTGGAGGTCTGCGAACCAAAACTACGGATTTTTATAATGCAGTGACCGACTGTACGTATGCGATCATTGCCTTGACGGAAACTTGGCTATGCGATAATATACTCACTGCCGAACTTTTTGACTCCAGCTTTGTCGTATATAGAAAAGATCGATGTTTAATTCAGACTGGTTTATCTAGAGGAGGAGGTGTTCTGCTCGCGATAAAATCTTCCCTAAGGAGTAATTGGGTTAATCTTAATTCATCATCTGGTTTGATCGAACAAATTTGCGTAAGCGTTGATCATACTCGTTCTAGTGATGGAGTCACTGTAAAAATCTATTATTTCTTATTATATATACCTCCGGGTTCTGATATAAGTATTTATTTAACTCATATTTCTAATATAAGATTAATTGCTAATGATCTAGATTCTAACTCTTTTATAGTTGTGTTAGGTGACTTTAATTTAAGTAATGTTAAATGGGTATATTCGGTAGAAGATAAATGTTTGCTTCCATTTAATGTTTTAAGGGATTTTGAAATAGAAATGATTGATTCCACGCTCGCTATGAGTTTTGTACAAGCCAATGGAATTCATAATAGTATTGGCCGAATCTTAGATTTAGTTTTTACTTATGAAGATTTAAATTTAAAAATAACTGAAGCCGAGTTTTTATTATCAAACAACAGTGTTCATCATAAGGCTTTATGCATTTATGTTGATATTTCTTTTTAAACTGCTATTCAAATGATTCTAAACAACATGATTATATTTACGATTTTTTGAAAGCGGATTATAGTTATATAAATTATTATCTATCTTTAATTGATTGGATTTTAAGTTTATCGGGTCTAACTAATTTGGAAGATGTGTATGATTTGTTTGTTCATGTAATTGAAGACGTTTTTTCTAAGTGTGTTCCTTCTAAAAAAGTCTTGAATTCGAATAAGCCAATCTGGTTTAATTGACTACCGTAAGCTGAACACTTTAACCATAGCCGACAAATACCCGATCCCTGAAATTTATGAAATTCTTGCAAATCTGAGTAAGAACCAATGATTTTCCATAGCAGACTTGAAAAGTGGCTTTCATCAGATCCCACTAAAAGAATTTGATATAGAAAAAACTGCCTTTTCGGTAAACAACGACAAGTTTGAATTTACACGCCTTCCATTTGGTCTCAAAAACGCTCCATCCATTTTTCAGAGAGTTTTAGATGACATCCTAACATCCTAACTAAAATGTTGTTATGTCTACATCGACGACATTGTGATCTTCGGAAAAGACGAAGACGAACACTTCACAAATCTCCAAAAAGTCTTCAACACATTAGAGAAAGAAAATATGAAAATCCAATTAGACAAATGTGAATTTTTTCAAGAAGAAATTGAATTTTTAGGTTTTGTTGTCGGCAGGGATGGTATAAAAACTAATCCAAAAAAAAGTACAAGCAATAGTCGATCGATCTATTCCCAAAAACCTAAAAGAGCTTCGATCCTTCCTTGGAATGTCGGGATACTATCGCCGCTTCGTTAAAGACTACGCAAAATTAGCGAAACCCCTGACATCCCTTTTAAGAGGGGAAGACGGACATGTGTCCAAGAATATGTCAAAGAAAAAAATTATTCAATTAGATCGAGAAGCCATCGAAGCATTTAATAAATTAAAAAAATCTCTTGTTTCTGCAGAAGTCATTCTTCAATACCTAGACTTCGAAAAAAGTTTTCAACTTACAACAGATGCCTCCGACTACGCCATCGGCGCAGTCCTTTCCCAAGATGACAAGCCAATAACTTTTCTTTCTAGAACGTTGAGCAAATCAGAAGAAGATTATGCCACCAATGAAAAGGAAATGCTGACAATAATTTGGTCGCTTAACTCTCTTAGAAATTTCCTATACGGATCGCGCAAGGTTAACATTTTTACGGACCACCAACCCCTTACTTATGCGCTTAGTAACAAAAATACGAACTCCAAAATGAAGAGATGGAAAGCCATATTGGAAGAATACAACTATGAGCTAAAATATAAACCCGGGAAGGAAAAGGTTGTCGCAGACACCCTCTCTAGACCTCCGAAAATAGAAATTAATTCAATGACTCCAACAGAACACAGTGCTGACAGCTCAGCGCAAAATTTAATTCCCTCCGTTGAAATCCCTATAAATATCTTCCGAAATCAACTTCTACTAAAAATAGGAAACGAAAATAGCTACCAAATTAAGAACCCATTTGACAATTACACTCGACATATCATAATTCGACCCGACTACTCAAAAAATGACATTATTGATGTTCTTTCACCGATTTCTTTTAGGATTGTTATCTTCATAAACAAATTACAAATATCGGTCCAAGGCTTGAATTCCAAGTAATCAATTAGAAAAACAAGATTATTCTTGGAATTGTCCAATTTTATTTTCTAAATAAAATAACATTTAAAAAAGGTAAAATTAAATAAAAGGAAATATCTTACAATTTGGTCTTCGAATAAAGATGAAAAAACAGTTAAAATATTTCAAAATTTACAAGAAATTGATTTGAGAACAGTAAACGAAAGAATGACAAATAATAATTGAAAAATTGAGAAAAAATATTAAAAATTAAAGATAGGTAAAATGATTGAAAATTTAAAAGAAAGTGTTTTTGAAATAAAGTAGATTCAAGTAAATTATTTGAAAAGTTGAAAATACATTTATAGGAGTTTTGAAAATACATAACAGAAAACGTTGGCTTGATGACAATTGATATTTTTAAAAGATACCTTAACCCAAATACTATAAACGGACTTCTTACAGACGAAATGACAATGGGACGTGTACAAGAAATTTACCCTTTACATTTTAGAGACTATCGCATCAGATTCACACAAAAATTTGTCGAAGACATACCTAACCAAAGCGAACAGGAAGAGAAGATCCTAAAAATACACCGGCGTGCTCACCGCAATGCTGATGAAAACCGAATTCAAATGTTAGAGAACTTCTATTTTCCTAAAATGGCTTCAAAAATCAAAGCCCTAGTTAACCGTTGTATAACTTGCAAGGAAAATAAATATGATAGGCACCCTAACAAACCACATCTAAATCCGACACCAATTCTTAACTACCCCGGACACACACTGCATATCGACATTTTTTCCACGGAAAAAAGTCTCGTCCTTACTGCAGTGGACAAATTCACTAAATTTGCCCAGGCAAAAATAATTTCTTCAAGATCGATTGAAGATATAAGACGCCCTTTACGAGACATACTATTTTTCTTCTGCGTACCCGATGTAGTTGTAATAGACAAAGAAAAAGCTCTCAATTCTGCCTCAATAACTTCAATGTTAGAAGATGACCTCCAGATCAAAATTTTCAAAACTCCACCATACAAAAGTGAAGTGAACGGACAAGTTGAACGTTTTCACTCTACTCTATCAGAAATGATGAGATGCCTTAAATCGGATTGACCTTCACGGTCCTTTGAAGAACTTTTATAACGAGCCGTAAACGAATACAATTTTACAATTCACTCAACCACAAACAAAAAACCTATAGAACTATTCTATGGACGAATACCTAGGCTAAACCCCGACGAATTCGAAAAAACACGACAAATCAACCTAGACAAACTAAAAACTAAACAAGAAAAAGACACTACATACCACAACAAAAAGAAAGACCCTATTAAAGATTATGAAATAGGCCAAGTTATTTATATTAAAAACAACAAACGTATAGGCTCTAAACTGACTAGTAGATATAGACAAGAAATTGTGAAAGAAAATAAGAACTCTACAATATTAACTGAATCTGGAAAAATAGTCCACAAAAGTAACATAAGAAATTAATTATTTTTTTTCAGATGTACTTTTTACATTTGCCAAGCTGAAATTCAAATCATGGACTTTTCATTTTCACAAATCGTTTCTTTACATACAGGACTGACGAAGATACAGAACGGACATTTTAAGTTAATCCATGTTATTAATCTTGACCAGTACGATCAATTCCTTTCCGACATATCACCAATCCTTAACCTAGAAACAACCCAAAACCAAACCATTTTTCCCTTACTATCACACGAAATTCAACAAATCCGCAATTTTTTACATAATCTTAAAACCAAAAGTAAACGCTCTTTAGATTTCATAGGTAAAGGTTGGAAATGGATTGCTGGCAATCCAGATCATGATGATTTTGTAACAATAAAAGAAAAAATTACAGATGTTTTGAAAAATAATAATAAACAAGTTATCATTAACGAATTATACAATGAACGAATTAATAACATTACAAAAATCCAAAATGAAATCCAAAATTTACTTAAAGACAATAATAAAATCAATTTTGAAATCATTACAAATCTTAAATACAGAATTAAAATTGTAAAAGAAGAATTAGAGAACATAATCTATGCCATTCATTGGGCTAAACAAGGAACAATTAACTCTTTCATATTGTCAAAAAACGAAATAGATTTAGCCACTAAAATATTTAATGAACAACAATTGCCTTACACAACAATAGAAGAAGCCTTAGATTTCGCAGAAATCAAAATTATAAATAATAGTTTATCAATCCTTTATATAATAAATATTCCCTTAACAAACAAAGAAATATACGAAAATCTTCTAATCAAACCAATAAAAAAGAAAAATATTGTAACTGAAATTTTATACGATGTAGTTTTAAGAAATAATGAGCAATTGTATGGAACAACAAAAAAATGTAAGACATTCAATAATCTATCAATTTGTAACTCTAAAAATATTGTAAACATTACAAACGACTCTTGCATTCCCAATTTGTTAAAAAGTCTACCAGCTACCTGCAATACAGTTAATAATCACCACATGCCAACCATAGAAGAAATAACAATAACAGTTTATCGGAACTCTTAAATTCGACAATACGACTCACAATTTAAACGGAACATTTTTAGTCAAATTCCGGAACATGACCATCAACTTGAATGGAAACCCACATATCTCCAAAAAAGGTTCTATAATAAAACCCCTCCCAGCAATATTCCAAACAAATCCTAAGGAAAAAGAATACCGTGAAGGAAAGTGAAGGAAGGAACATAAAGGAACTTCATATTAACAACACTAACAAAATTCATCTCCTGCAAAAAGAGAATAATCATAATCAAATAACCACATATTCCTTCATTTCCGTCCTTGGATTTCTTTTCATAATATTGTTCCTATTTAAAATCTTGCCAAAACGTCACAATACAAAAATATTAATAAAACAGCCAACACCAGAAGCCAATGGACCAGTAGCAATTGTGGATAAATTTCCTATGCTTGAGATGAACTCTATCCAAAATCTAAATAACCCTAAGTTCAATAACCTGCCATACTTCTGACGGCCGATGACGATCGTTTCTAAGAGGGGAAGAGTTAACACGAAGTTTGACTCTACGGAAATGCTGACGATGCGTATGGCTTTTTACGAAGAAAAACTACGAAATTAACAACTGTGGGAATGCAAAGTAGCATTAAGAAATAATGCAAGGTTGCATATATGTATTTGGCAAGTAAGAAACAAATTAATGAAAAATTATTTTTAAGTTCAGTTGGCATTTTGTATTGATTAAATAAAGGTCAGAGCAACCTGCTCTGAGAAAAAAATATTTTTTTAAATTCAAGAATTGGTGTTTGATTAACTTATATTAAAATGGATAAATTAAGTCCTTATTTATTTATTCATATAATATGTACATATACATATGTGTACAGTACATACATGTGTACATATACATAAATAATACTAAATTACTAGATATAAACATTTGTTTGCGTTTTTGTTGGATACGAGGAGGATACCAAGGGCTATCGAATATGGTTGTCTTCAAATAAGAAGGTTGAGGTATCGAGAGACGTTATTTTTAGAGAGCTGAAGTCTCTCTTTTATTTGTCAATAACAAATAAATGTGTCTACAAAGTGAGCGTACAGCTGAAGGTAACGTGGAGAGATTTAAGGCACGTTTGGTGGAGAGGGGGTTTGCCCAGGATTGACTACGAGGAAACTTTTAGTCCCGTCGTTAAGTTTACCTCTATTCGAATCATAATTGCACTCTGTGCAGCGGAAAATTTGAAGCTGAGGCAATCTGATACCAAAACTGCTTTGCTTTATGGGGAGCTATCTGAGGACTTTTACATTTGACAGCCTAAGGGGTATAAGGATAGTACCAATAATGTCTCCAAATTGAAGAAAAGCCTTTATGGCTTAAGACAAGCATCTAGGTGCTGGAACAAACGCTTTTCATTCTGGCTCTGTACATTGATGATGGGCTTGTTCCTGCAGAAGATGGAGATGAAAAAGACCTTGACGTACTAATTATACATCTGAAAAGTGAATTTGAAGTCAAATTTCACACGGCTGACTAATACATAGGACTAGAAATGAAATAGCTCGCAGATGGAAGCATTCAACTAAAACTAACATCGTACGCAAACAGGGCTCTAGAGAAGTTTGGTTTTGGCCAGTCAAGGTTATTGACAACGCCCGCTGAAGTTTCTTAAGTTGATTCTTATTTGGTTCCAGTGACTATAAAGTTGCCATATACCTATAGCGAGACAGTGAGATACTTGACGTACATATTTATCTGTCGGAACGAGGCCCAGCATTGGATACGCAGTTAGTTTTGTGAGCAGATTTTTGGAAGATGCAAAACGTGTGCATGTTGTTGCTGTCTAAAGGATCTTCAAATCATATATTCGAAGAACACTGGATTATGGTTTGATTCATCACACGAACCAATAAATATCGTGTTTTACAGACGCTGATTTTGTTGGTGACATCAATACCTACATACAAGGGCATCAACAAGTGGATATGTGCTGATGATATGTAACGCTGCAATCTCTTGGTGTTCACAACGGCAAAAATGTATTGCTCTATCGACTACTGAGTCAGAGTATGTTGCTACTGCGAAAGGAGTAAAGGAAGTGATTTGGGTTGAGAGGTTATTCAACGAACTTGTCTTTGCAGAGGTACCTACACCGTCTCTCAACATCGATAACCAAAGCGCGGTCAAACTTATAGGAAATCCGGAATTCCACAAGCGAACAGAGAATATATGTAGATGTGAAATACCATTTTATACGACAGAAATTTGAGGAAGGTGTTTTTACACTATAGAACGTGAAAAGTGAAAAGCAGATCAGATGTTTTAACTAAACCTTTACTTAAAAATAAGTTTGAATTTCTAAGAGAAAAATTAGTCATTTGTAAAGATATTTAAATGAATTATATTTTTTTTTGAAATAGAATTATAATTAAGCAAAGTGAAAGTGTTGAATTTATAATTTAGAATTGTTAATTATGGCCCTCACTTACTTACTTTTTTCATCAAGTTATGGTATTCTAATAAACTCATCGTCAGTTATCACAATCAACTATCCTGTTCCTTGTATCAGCAAGAATACTAATGTTAAACTGGCTCTGCTGTTGCAAACCGGGACGAAAGTTGAAAGATAGTAATACCTAAATTCAGTAGCAAAGGAGTTGTGAAAAATCGTTCCTCCACTGCTAAAGGGAGTATACCTCTCATAAACGTGGCTTGACAGGGTACCCTTCTCGGTGGTCCAAGAGTTGTGGGTAATGGTCCCGGCATTCCTGAGGAGATTTTCTGCCGATTTCTTCCAGCAATGATTCCCGGAAGTGTAGAGCGTCAAAAATAGTTTCTACAAGAAAGACGATATGCTGCGGGGTCGAAGGTAATTCGGCGGAGGACTCCAGGATTAAGTAAGCGAAGAGCTTTATCTTGAATTCTAAGACTTCGAACCCCAAAAGGTCTCGTGTGCTAAACACAAAAACTTTCTTAATCCTACAAGTGAACTAAAACCTTCAGTAACGTTCTTTGATTGTTGGCAACTGGTGAAAAGGAAACTTCTGTATAACTTTCTAGACGTTCTTTAAATGCAAATTCTATGAAAATGCGAACCTGTCTCCGGCAATTAAAATCCATAAGATATGAAATTTTTGAAACATTCCAAAATTCAATAATGAACATTGGGTTGTCTAATTACACTTTATAAGTCATCTACTTCTTAAGAAGACTGACGTCTTGGCTAGAAATAAATTACATCATACGACTTTCAAGTTGCTTATAGGATTAACTACTCTACTGTGGACCAAGTGTACAATATTTTATGTATTGTACAGATTCAACTTAAAAGAAGTTCTACATTTTTCATTGATCTAAAGGTTGCTTTTGATAACGTTCAAAGAAATGCTTTATTCTAAAAATTATCAACTCTAGGAATCTCTTTGAAGATGATGGCTATTATAATGTCTCTTTATAAGGTTACAGATGCTAATGTTTGGGATGGCAAGGGTTTTGTCGGATTTCTCCTCCACTAACAAAGAAAGTACGCGTATTGCACGGCGGTGGTCGGTCAATATCGTCCCAAATGCATTCGTGTTAAAGAGAATAAAATTGGAATTTTAAACGTCATTGTTTTGTTTTATTTATTTTAGCTTTATTTTCTTATAATCTTTTGCGGTCAAGGATTATAAGTTTGAAAAACATTTAATAAATAAACAACGACCTAAAATTTGTTAATTCAACACGTTGAAAAAGTTAATTTCTAGCAAACAAAAATGTCCGACAGAGTGGTGTATTAAGCTCTCTTCTTTGTCCTTTTTTGTCCTCTTTTTTTTAATGATTTACATGCCAAACCACCTATTGGTCTATTTTTAGATGGTCTCCAAGTAAACGCTTGCTAGGGATCGAGCTGGCTGGCCTGGTCTGGTCAGTCCCGGACTGTAGCGCCACATAAATCTTTCCCATTTTCCTCAAAAGAAATTTCACTTTCAATTAGATTTAGAAAGGACGGAGCACCTATTTTATAATTTAAGAATTTTGTAACCTTTTAGACAAGGTTCGGATTTCTATAAATTATGGTTTACACAACATGCTTAAAAATAAATTGGAAGACCCTGTAGTTTGTTGCTGCAATTTATTTACAATCTTAAGCATACACACATACATAAACAAAAATTTTATAGTTTTAGGCTACATAATATATGTATTAGAGAGAAGGAGAAAAGCATAGCGGTTGTACAGAAGGCAAAGAACGAAAAGGTTTTGAAAAGATTTGAAGAATTGAACGCCGGATGGGTTTATTAAGTGGTTGGTTTATTAAAAACATTGCTTGTATTTTGGGATTATTTCGATTTACCTGAACATTTAAGCCCCTGATGATAAATACCATATAGCAGAGAGCCACAGTGGTCACAAAATGTGGGTCCTGCATAAGTGAATGGTTCGAAATGGTGTAGAGTTTTTGGTGAATCCTGTGGGGATTATATTTTACAAAAAGAGCATAAAAAATTAAAGGAAAAAAAAATAAAAACAAAAAAGTGAATAATTATTTAGCACGTTATGAGAAATAATAAAATTTTCTATTCGGTTGTAGAATGTAGATATCAAAGCCAAAGAGGATAAATTACAGAAGTGTAACATGCATGCATTATGTATGTAGGTATGTTTGTGGTTATGTTATGTTTGATGGAATATAGCCTGGTGTTTGCTAAATCGAATGTGTTTGCTTAGAGGTTTTCTTTTTCATATTTAATTTGCTTATCTCCTGTTCCCGATTTTTTTCCTTGCATCCCAGCAAAATTTTTTCTTAATGTTCATTTAAGATGAAGATTAATATAAATACCTATGATTTTAAGAACCATAAGAGGTCAGTGGATTTGTGCAGAGTAAAGGTATTCCAGACCAATGCGAAACATTAAGATACGATGATGGAAGAACATAACACACGTTGTTTTGGCATCGTCTAGACCGTTCGCATTGAAGTCTTAACTCTTAAAAAAGGGACACAATAGATCCAAAGGTTAAAAAAAAACTGTGCGCATGTTAATTTTGCCCTTTTTGTGAACAAAAAATAAAAGAACTTTGTCGCAACTAAAAGTGAAACAAAAGTTAAAAAAATATTTCGTCAGATCAATTCAGTTTTACAATGTATTTAGTTTTGTGATACATATGTAGAGATTTATTAACTTAATTTAAAGTGAATACCTGCATAGATAGTGTTTTAAGGCGTAATTTATTGTTTCTATAACAAAAATAACTAAAAATAAATAAATCTGTAGCTGAAAATTATTGTTTAGGTAACTATTTATAATGCCTAATTACCTATGTAAGTTAATTAGATAAAGCATAAATTATTCACAAAAGTGAAGAAGCATTTAATCATGAATTCATTTCTTTATCAATTTTTTTATTTTATTAAACTTCCCTCCCGCTTAAATGGGGCGAGAAAGATCTCCATATTTAATTAATAATCCATAATTAAATTTTGGCGCCTAGGTTATCGTACTCTTCCCATCAATTTGAATCCGTTTCCTCTATAAATAGACTTATCGTATGATACATTTTAATGATTTATGTCGTCGACATAAGGGTTACTAAGCAACCGTTGTTATGATTCAAAAACAACTCAAAGATTGTAATCTTAAGTGGTTAGGTATATTAAGAAACCTATATGAATTCATTTGTTTTAAATGGTTCATACAAGGTTCATAAAAACTTCTTATCCAGGTTTTATCTTCATCATTTGTGAATAATTACATACATAATTACATACATATGCAGTCATTTATTTCTGAAGGAAAATGTTTGCTGGGATTAGCTTTGAACAAAACAATTTGTAGTGAGTGAGAACATAAAAGCAACAAGAAAACTATCAGAGGATTATATACTTGTGAATATGAGAAAAAATATGTACGAGGTGTTATGAAAGTGTTGTATTTTAAATATATATGGAAGTTTGATAATAGATCGAATTAATATTAATATGAGCGTTTTGATTGAATAATCTTGACCTACATAATTTGCACATTGACATAAATATGGTTAAGCTTACGGAATCGATTCCTTTATCTTTGCCAGGGCAGACGAAGGTAACGTATTCATGACAGCGTTTGTGCACAACAAAAGAACAAACTGAAAATAAATCAAAGTTGATACTTTTTGTATGTTTCGCCAACAAAAATTTAAATTGTTAGTTTTATTTATGAAAAAAATGTATTACCTTGGCACTGGAATCCTTGTTTACCGAAACCCCTGGAATGTTGAAAGAAAACAATCGTATTAGATACTCACAATAAAAATGCTGATATTTAATTTAATAATTTAAAGGTCTGCAGTAAAATAGCTATAGAGTTTGTATTATAAAAAAATCTTTCCGCAGAATGGTTTGTAGAGTGTTAAACTTAAACAAAAAAATCATTTATTAATTTTAGTTCAAAATTACAAAAGAAATTAGCAAAAACAAAATAAATTCAATAATTCAATGTCATAGCTTATTTGACCCGTTTATAAAGTAGGGGAAACTGGGGCACATTTGACATTTAATTTTTAAAAGTCTGTATTTCCGAAAGTTATAGATGAATTCCCATGCTTTTTTAAAATACGGTGCATTGAATATTCAAGATATACATAAGTTACAGATACATTTTACTTTTATAACAACTTTATCAAGTTTTTAAAATTTGTTTTTAAAAAAAAAAGTCATTTTGTCAAAAGTGCCCCAGACAAAAAAAAAAAAACATAAATATTACTTCATTTAAAAAACTATCAAATATCTCATTTAATATAGAGTTGGCCGAAGTCAACGTCAAATAAATATTTTTGACGACAGCGAGTAGTTGAGGCTGGATTTGTAGCTTGTGGCAGTTTAAATTTAATTTCCTTCCTTAACGTCAAAGAAATATCCTCAACGGCTGGTTTAGTAAAAAGCCAACCTACCAATGATGCTTTACGAAGACAGTTAACTGTGTAGGTGGAATCACTATAATGGACTCCGGAAAAATTTAGTGAAGACTTTCTTATGCGTGTTTGGTAACTAGAAATCTGCACCAAGTTGGTTCTTTTTCGTACTGGTTTTGACAGCAAATTGAAAAAATTGCACTTTTCCAAACATACCTTTCAAGCCAAACATCACAATTTGCGCGTGAACTGCGTACGGCCTAGAAAGAAGTTGAAGTTGAAATTTTGTATGAGGAGAAAAATTTTTCCCGATCTGCGTACTTGGATCAACCGTTTTAAGTTCTTAGTCGTTGCACTTGGGACATTCTTCAAATAAGGGAGTATACAGATCATTTTTGTTTGATATCTTGCGCGTACGAATATTTGCGTCCAAAATTGACCACAGGTTTTCGATTACATCAAGATCCAGGGAGTGTGTAAAACATTACCCATGATTTCACAATGAATCATGACCCACCTCAATTCATTTACATTTTCAAGGCCAATGTCAGCACCAAAGCATTGAATGGTAACCAAACATTCGATTGCTTAGTGCATGAAACAAATCAAAAAACAACAATTATCTGATTGACGGTTCAGTTAACTCATATACTGAAGCGTCATCAGAATCGTAGGTACAATAAAAAAAATTGCGGCCAAATAATGAACTGGAGTGAACTTTGAAAATGTAATAAATGCTGACGACACATAACAAATAAAGTAAATAGATATATGTGTGTCATATTTTAATGTAGGGTAAATTGTTCTGATGGATGATGAAATAATTTGGAAATAATTATTTTGATAATGTAAATGACTTAATTTTATGTTAACAATGTAAGGTATTTTTTAGTATAAATAGTTGGTAGTTTTAGCTAGTAAGTAAAATCAGAATTGTTAAGGAGTTAACACTGTATTGTACACTTGGGGAAGTTGCATCAAATAAGCATTATTCCAGTCTTTTCACTCAGAAAGTTAGCCGAAAGGTAATTAAACTCATAACCCAAACTTTCTCTTTCAGGAAATCGGCGGCGCTGAGCGCTTCTGTTGTCGAACCGTAAGGCCAACACCTTAGGGATCCCTTTTAAAAATGTAAAATAATTTACAGCTCAGGGCTAACTTTCTATGGAAGTTTCCCTTCAAAAGTGTATATGAAAATATACACAACAATGGGTACACAAAAAATATACACAACAATGGCGCAGCCGGTAGGATGGTGTGGTAAAATAAGAGCAAAAAAGAAACCCTTAGAAGTTAAAGCCCGATATGACTTCTTCAACAACACAAATTCAATATTCTTTCATTAGGGGTATTCATGCAACGGTGGAAAACTCGGATAATCGCAGAAACCAGATAATTTTATCTCCGCAGAAACGAGCTGTCAAAATTTGTATGAGAAAAAAATTCTGCAAACCAGATAATTTTAACTCACAAAATTGATGCAGAAAGTGAAGAAAATAAATCTCATAAAGTTTCGAGAAGTAATTTCTGACGTTTAGTTGTGACAGCTGATTATTTCTCACATTTATGCAAGAATTTTTATGGGGTGCTCATGCAAACGTAAAGCGGAAAATTATATCTTTCTGCAAAACGGAAAATTATCTCGTTGCATGAATACCCTTATTCTCTTTAATGATACCATAGAAAAACAAAGGAGAATAAATTAAATATTGCAAAAAATATGTATAAAAGAAGAAATAGTATCATAAAATACATCAGAACATTTTTTTTCTCCCCTTATTATTGTCTATTTCTTTGGAGCTAAATCTCCTTAATTTTCCTTGTATTTTCTTTTTTTGTTTCTTTCATGGCCTGATTCTTTCAAATCTTATGCATTTAAATCCTGAATTATTGTTCAGTGAAATCCAACAACTCCAAAAAGAATTAAAAGAACAGGTCAACGAGATTAAAAACTTCAATAACGTACTTCTAGAAGAATTAAAATCACTTGTTGAAAAGAAAAGTTTTTGCACTCAAGTTTAATAAGAAAAGTTTTCGGGGAGAGTATGATAACCGGGGCGCCGATAAATGATAACGTATTTTTGTAGAACACGGCAATACTGGATAGAGAGAACACCTCTCAGGACAAACCGGATAGACTGGCAGATAGCCTCGACTTTTTGCACAGGCAATAGGATTGAATGGGCGATAAGTACCTTTCAACCCTTTAAATCACCGGGTGTAGATGCCATTTTTCCAGCCCTTCTACAAAAAGCAAGGGAAGAATTAATGCCCTATATTATAAAATTGCTTCGAAGTAGCATTGCACTTGGGCACATACCAAATCTATGGAGAAGAGCAAAGGTAATCTTTATCCCCAAAGTGGGGAAAAAAGATACTACCCATTCTAAGTCATTCAGGCCAATTAGCCTAACATCTTTTTTACTGAAAACTTTGGAAAAGGTAATCGACAACTTCAAAGGAGCAGAAGTCATAACAAGCATGCCTTTAAATCACCATGCTGGTGGTGAGCGGGTTACAGAGCGGGTAGATCTACAGAAACCGCACTGTATGAACTTACAAAAACTGTACAGAAAGCATTAGATGACAAAGAGACTGCCATTTGCGCCTTCCTGAATATAGAAGGAGCTTTTCACAACACCTCACATGCAGCTGTTGACAGAGAACTTAGTAGAATGGCGGAAGCCAACACAGGACAAAATGTTCAGAAAGTCATCACTACAAGAGCTTGTCCTCAGGCAGGGGTACTATCACCCTTACTGTGGAGTCTTGTAGTAGATGAATTGCTAGAAACTCTAACTTCTGCATTGGCTTTGCCGATGATATTGTAATAATTGCCGTGGGGAAGTTTGAAGAAACTCTGTGATATAATACAGAGAGGACTAACAATAACTAGGAAATGGGGTACTTCAGTGGGTTTGAATATAAACCCCACGAAGACAGCAATAATACCATTTACTAAGAAAAGACTTCTACCACGCATGAAACATACGGTTGGCAGGGGAAGTAATCGACATCCATAAGATAAATGTCAAACTCTTACAAGCTAGACTTAAATTTTTGCTGTGGTGCTATTAATTCAAGTAATATTAAATATAATTAATTAATAAAAACAAAAGTGTTTCAAACTGTTCATAAGCCTTATACCACCGCGTTAGCAATACATTTTCCTCCAAAATCGCCCTTTTAAATCATCAATTTTCATAATTTACTTCGCCGACTATTTGCCCTAGCCTCTACCTCATGAACAAAAAAGAGCACGTATTACGCTCCTCAAGTAAAATAGGCGCAATTCAATCTAACCCCAATATGGCAAAAACACCCGACACCAAGAACAAATTGTCGCTGTTTGAAAAGTTGATGAAAAAGGAGATGAAGGATTTAAGAGAGTGGATAAAGGAGGAAATTATTAAATTGACCGAGAAACTGGATAAAATTGAAAGCGATTTTAATCAACGTTTCACTGATCACAGCATTGCCAAGCAAAAACACCAGAACCCCCACCCCCACGAACACCGAACAACTCACCCAACTGGCGCTGTTATACGAGGGATTCCAAAAATGGAGAACGAGGACCTGAATGAATTATTTACAAACCTATGTCAATCTGTTCAACTCACACCAGTGCCTGTTCTGCAAAATATTTATCGCGCAACATCTAAAAGCAACCCCAAAGATATCAACACCTCAATTGTCTTAAAATTCAGCACATTGACCGACAAAAATAATTTGCGGCAATCAATCCGTCATCGTCGGATAACAAATAAACAAAATCTTTGTTTACGTGATGTAAAGCTCGATTCTAACAGCAGCATTTATCTAAATGAAAGCTTAACGTCATCCAGCCACATGATCTTGCGGAAAGCTCTTGCACTTAAACGTCAGAAAGCTCTATCGAATGTTTACACTAGAAATGGAAGGGTTTTCAGTTTATACGTGTCACTGGTGCTGACAAAACACTTTTAATTACATCAATCAATAGCTTGAATTTCAATATCGCCGAACATCAATTGAATGAGCAGCAACCCTATGATGAAAAATCGCAAGCTTGGAGATGTACTCGTACATCATTATTATTACTTTTATATATATTTTCATTTTTGTTTTTATTGTATAAAAATATCTTTTCTTATTAACTCTTTTGTTAATATTTTTGTATATATCTAATTGAATTTAAGCCAATTATCTGAATTTCGATTTCTCTTATCAAATGTTTTTCTCTTGGTAGTATGTCGTGGTGGTGGTTCTAATTTTCTTTTCTTTGAAAATGATTAACAACAAAGCTAGTAGTATGTCTGACCGCATAATCAACATGCGCATGATGCTAGATATTCTATGCAAGCAATGTAATGGCCTTATTTTTTTTTTTTTTTTTTTTTTTTTTTTATAATATGCGCGCGCTCAAGGGGATTATTGGTTTACCCTTTATATGTATCAACACAGCGCGGGCGTGAAGGATAGGATAGGATGGGAAGGGTACGTGTGCCATTTAAATACCCAAAGTCTTTATTCTAAGATAGATGAATTTAGATATGTGTTTGAGGGCCAATATAGACATTATCTGTGTATCTGAGACATGGTTCAAGGCTGATTTATCTGACGTCCTGTGAAATCTAAAAGGATATGATTTGTTTCGCTCTGATAGAAGTGATCCTAGAGGTGGTGGGGTAGCGATTTACATTCGCTGTTCAATAAATCGCAATTTCGTTGCCAGATCAGATAGCTCTTCCCCAGTTGACTACTGCTTTATAGAAATTTTGAATGGTAGGAACAAATGTTTAGTAGTTTTTTTTTTTTTTTTAATTTGCGCGCCCTCAAGGGGATTTTTGGTGTACCCTTTATATGATTCAACACAGCGCGGGCGTGAAGGATAGGTTAGGATGGAAAGGGAAAGGTGTATGGAAAGGTGTGTGTGGCGCGAGGTACTGAGACTGAAGGTGGTGGTTGTCTCAGATTTTATCTCCAGGGTTGGCGGCTGGGCTGAAGCGGAGAAATTGCCGTGTCTTATATCTATGTCCCTTTATAATTCGCATTATTTTGTTCATTGTCATATTTGTTGGGCATACTAGTATTTACTTAATCACATGTTGTTAGTGTTATGCCTGAACAACATGTAATGACTAAACCAGCGGCCCAACAATGATCAATGATAATGGAATAAAAACATGACATAGAACTACGGCAGGGATCGAACCTGTGACCTGTGAGGTTCACAGACGACCACGCCACGCATACCATCGCGCCACGGCCAACCCGTGTGGTTTATCGTCCAAATAAACACGTTGATCTCTTGCCCTTGTTTACAATTTTAGAGAGCATTTCCTCCAATTATTCTGAAATCCTCTTATGTGATGACTTTAATTGTAATTTGTTAAACAAGGAAACATCGAAATCATTTATTGAACGAATGAACAGTCTAAGCTTATATACAAATAATTTTAGTAACCCAACTCATTTTACAAATGATAGTGCAACACTCTTAGACTTATTCTTTACCCATAATATCGAAAATTTCTTGATCTATGACCAGCTTTCTGCATCCCCCTATTCGAAACATGATTTGTTTTTGCAACCTTTCATTTTGTTCCCCGAACAGTAAAAATAAAAATATTGACTTGGCTCAACTGGAACATGATCTTTTTCAGATTAACTGGCAAGGATTATATTTTATGGCTTTCGCCGATGATCAAGACTTTTTCTTAGAAAATTCTATTCGTAGTTTATTCGATAAGCACGTGAAGCTCAAAACAAAGGTTGTCAAACACAAGCACAATTCGTGGTTTGCTCTTGAAATTAAGGAACTGATGAAGCAAAGAGACCTAGCTTACAAACAATGGAAACGTTTTCGATTGACTGAGTTTCATAACACTTTCCGTGACTCTCGAAAAAAGGTATGCATTAAGATAAGAGAAGCTAAAATATTTGTAGATTCAAATCATCTAAGAAAAGATCTACCTTTCAAAACACTCTGGAAAAATATACGAGAGCTTGGAGTAGGACTATCAAAAGGAAAATACCCTGAAAACATTAATCCTGATGTTCTCAATGCTGAATTTGCGAAAGTCCAGTCTGAGTCTCTTAATGTGGCAGAAATATCAAATGATATGGAATCGATCCGAACTTAAATTATTTTGAATTCCAGGCAGTTGAAGAAGCTGATTTAGTAGACAGTATTTTAAAAATTAAATCTAAAGCCATGGGGTTTGATGAAATTCACCCCCTCGTTTATTAAAATAATACTACCTCAAATACATCCCATCCTTACGCATATTTTTAATACAATCATTATGACTAGCTCTTTTCCTCATACCTGGAAAGTTGCAAAAGTAATTCCTGTGATTAAAAAACCTACTACTCACTTAACATCTCCCGAATACAGACCAATTTCGATACTTCCTTTTATTTCAAAAGTTCTAGAAAAAAAATTTACAAAGTCAGATCTCGAATTTTATTAAAAATAACAATCTTTTATGTGCTAACCAATCTGGTTTTAGAATAAATCACAGCTGTTCGTCTGCTATCATTAAAGTAACTGATGATAAAAGATGTGCTATTGACCATGATCAAGTATCATTTTTAGGATTACTTGACTTTTCGAAAGCATTTGATACGGTTAATCACAGTTCTTATTTCTAAAATGAAAAGGCTGTTTCGTTTTAAAGTTTCAGCTTCCGATTTAATGTGTTCTTACCTTTCTGGGGAAAACAAGCTGTCGTTGCCTATAAACATGTTTCCGGATTGCTGGATCTTTATTCCGGAGTTCCCCTGGGATCAATACTGTGACCTGTGTATTAATGACCTTCCAACCCAGGTGCAAAATTCGTCCATTGATTTGTATGCAGACGATGCACAGATTCGCCTTAGTTGTGAGGTGGGCATGATTGAAAACGGTGCTTAATTACTAAATGAAGACTTGGATAGAATTTATCGTTGGCCTAAGGCTAATAACTTGAGGCTGAACCCAACAAAATCTAAATGTATGGTAATTTATAAACAAAAGCTTGATCTCAGTTATTTTCCACCCATACAAATTGGCAACAAGGTAATCGAGGATGTACGTTGATAAAGTAAAGAACCTTGGTATATGGTTTAATGCCACGCTTAGTTGGGATTGTCACATACAACATATTATAGGAAAAATTTACGGATGTCTACGCACTACGCAGTCTTTCCTTTACACAGCAGCATACACCACCTAATATTAGACTTCACTTAGCAAAAACTTTAATTATCCCGATTATTAGTTACGGATGCCACATATTTTGCAGTCATAGCTCAGAATCTAAAAGAAATTTAAATGTTGCCTTCAGCAACATAATTCGATACGTGTACAACCTTAAGCGCTATGATCATGTTTCCGCGTATAAGAAAAGTTTACTTGGTTGCACCTTAAGCGCATATCTAAGTTACAATATTTTAAAGACTTTAAATGACATCGTAGCAAAGAAGGAGCCATTTTACCTTTATAACAAAATTGTGTTTTCTAATTCTATCCGAACTTTTGTATTTATCCAAAGAAGATTCACTTGCTCTGCCTCTGAGCGCCAATTCTTTGTTTGTGCTGTCAGACTCTGGAACTCACTACCTTTAGCCATACGAGAGCTTCAATAAGGACGTAAGCATTTTGATCGCGTTATCTTTATGTATTTGGCTGAAAATTCTTAAATTAATTGTTTTTTTGTCTTTAATCTTAATTTTTATCTTTAAAATTCTCAAAATTGAATTTATAAATGGAATTGCCTTTCGTTCTATAATTATTGCTCTTAATTGAAATTACTTCTTATAACGTAACTACAATATAAAATAAATGTATTTTTGACTTCTATAGACTTAAGTCCACTGTAAAAGATGAATTGCATAAATGAAATGAAATGAAAAAAAAAGAGGTCAAATATTCAGGCATTACACTAGATAGTAAACTCCTTTGGAACAAACATGTTGAAATAACTGTCGGGAAAGCCACTAAAGCCCTGATGATTTGCCAAAGAATTGCAAGAAAATCATGGGGATGCAAACCAAACATTCTCAGATGGATGTATACCATGATGGTAAGACCCATCATTACCTATGGGGCGGTTGCATGGCACAAAAGAACCGAATTAATAACAACAAAGAAAAAAATTAGAAAAGGTGCAAAGGCTTGCATGTATATGCATAACCGGAGCAATGAGAACATGCCCTACAGCAGCAATGAAAAACATCTTAAATCTAGCACCACTACACGTGGCAATAGAAAGTGCTGCTAAGGGAGCCATCATGAGGTTTGCTAAGGAGGGTACTGGGACAGGGAAGATCATTGGCCATAGGGAGAGGAACATGATCCTCAAGTCCACAGAAATAAACCTTCTTGACATTCCCAGGGATAGCATGATTAGAAAATATAACTTCGAAAAGCTTTTTCGAACGGAGTTAAGTTGCAAAAGAGACTGGATAAGTGAAATGGAAAACTACAATCTCAAAGCAAATACCATCAAGTGGTATACTGATGGATCGAAAACTTCTGATGTAGGGATTTTTGGGCCTAGAACCAAAATTTCCATACCGATGGGGAAGTCCACCAGCATTTTCCAAGCAGAAGTGAATGCTATCGGAAAATGCGCAGAGCGTAAAATCGATAGAAAATATAAAAAACAAAAAATTGCCATCATGTCAGACAGTCAAGCTGCACTAACAGCTTTGAATTCATACACCATCACTTCAAAACTAGTATGGGAATAAGCTTAATGAACTGGGCAAGGATAACAAAGTCACACTACATTGGGTACCAGGTCACGTAGGGGTCCAGGGCAATGAAGAGGCTGACTCCCTAGCAAAAATAGGAGCAATGACAGCGCTAACGGGGCCAGAACACTATTTTGGCATAGAGAATATGATTAAAAACGAAATCAAAGTAGAAGAGGAGGCAAAAAGATCAAAAATCTGGAAAGAACTCCCCCAACTAAGACAGGCGAAGCTCTTACTCGGGAATTATAACCGAGAACGATTTCTATCCTGTATCAGCCTTAGTAGGAGCAGTCTCAGAACAACGGGTCTCCTTACTGGCCATTGTAAACTGCGTAGACATCCCAGCATCCTTGGCCTAGTGAGCAGTGCTTCTTGCAGATTCTGCGATGCTCATGAGGAAACGCCTGGCCACATTATAGGTAGTTTCGATGCACTAATGGATCAAAGACAAGAACATCTGGACAAGTACCATATAGACGAGAACCAAATACATTCTCTAAAAATACCCCAAATTCTCAAATTCCTCAAAGGAACGAATTTGGAGGATGAATTATAGATGAGAAACCTCATCCAGATCAAAAAAAAGGGGGCACAATAGATCTTAAGGTCGCAGTGCAAATATACCCGTTTCATTCATTCATTCAAGATACCTACATTATTTACAAAACAAACTGAAGAAATAATGAGAAAATAAATAGACACACCCAATGCTGCAACTACCTGAAGAAAAAGAAAACTTTTCAAAGATCAAAAATCAGTTTCCGATCAAAATATCTCTAGGCTTCTAGAAGCTAATTAAAATCTCTCAAGGTCTCAAGGCATCCCCGAAACCGAAATCGCTCGTGGCACCGACACGAGAGTACTGAAAAAATTGCAAACAGTCCTTACCTGCGTAAGGCCCGTGATAGAACATGGATGAGTTCACAATTGCACCTGCAAGACGCGCGCATCAAAACAAAATTCACTGCAATTTTGATCATTTCATTTTTTTTTTCATTTTCATTTCATTTATTTAAAAGAAAGATTCAATTCACAATGACACATTAAGATAAAATATTTTAGAGTATCGATAACTTAAGTAACATAGATTATTAGGTATTCAAAATATGAAAAATATATATGTAATTAAAAGAAAAAATAATTATATATACATATATAATTCTTAAAGCTAGCAAAAAAAAAACTAATTTCACAAAAATATTAATATGTAACTTTGTATTATTACCAAAAAATTAAAGAAAAAAAAATATAAAAAATTATATAAAATCATTTGCGATTATAATAATATTATAATATATAAAATAAAAGCAAAGCATATATTGATTTAAATAAAAACGAACGATATAAAAAGACTTTGTATATGTATTTGTGCAATATAAGTTCCTAATTTTGATTTGAATAGTGCAGAAATAGTCCCCTCTTAAAGGCTGTGGGCATGGTAGTTCTTTGCAAATTATCTGGAAGAGCATTCCACAAACGAATTGCAGATACGTAAAAAGAGCGTTCTGCTATGCTGTATGCGAAACGCGGCAAAATAAGTTTTAATCCACTTTGGGAATGGGCAAAACTCAGAAATTCACTGAGATAACTAGGACACCTGTTGTGAATGATAATGTGGAGTTTCAAGACAACCCTAAACTTCAGGTATCCATCAAGGTTCATTCCAAATAGCGTGTGACGCAAATGCGACACACTGGAATATCTCGGAACGCTATACATAAAACGAATATAATCATTAAGAGCAACATTCAATATGCGCTTACACTCACAGTCTAAAATTGGGTAAACTGAACAATTAAAAGTAAAATACGGCATAATTAATGATTTAATGAGGTAATTCTTCATATTGAGTAGCAATAAGTTCGAAGAAGATCTCAGGGATCGTAATCCAAAATAAATATTTCTAATGGTATCTGAGATCACTCTACAACACTTTAGATTATTATTTATTCTATATCCTAAGTATTTTACATCCTTCACATGGATAATTTCTTCATTATCAAGTACGATCGAAGGAAAATCATTAAAGTTGATCTCATTTCTAGAACACAGCATGGCAACAGACTTGGCAGGATTAAGCTTCATGCAGTTACCATTTGACCACGAAAGGATATGGCTTAAGTCATCATTTAACCTAGCTATACAGTCCTCCATTAAACCAATTGAACGAAAAATGTAAAGTACTACATCATCAGCATACAAATGAACTTGGCAATTGGAAATGACATCAGGAAGGTCATTTACAAACAACGAAAATATCAAAGGGCCCAAAATGGAGCCCTGGGGTATTCCCATATTTGTGATAAGATAATTAGAAATACCAGTTCCAGTTTTTATACGCTGAACCCTATCAACTAGGTAGTTACACAATAGTTTAAGTGATTTGCTAGAAAAGTTGAAGTTTCTCTTAAGCTTAGAAAGTAGGATGGAATGATAAATACAGTCAAATGCTTAAGAAAAATCTAATAGCACAATGACACAAAATTTACCAGAATCAAGAGCAAAGCGGATATCTGATGTAACTTTAATTGCTGCAGACTCATAACTTATACCTATGCTATTTTCTTTTAACGCTGGTGCTAATACATTAATATGTCCACAGACAGCTGCGGACGTAACTAGTCGAGATTGGCAAAGCTTTCACAAAAGCCACGACGGTGCGTCCGCAATTTTAGTAACCAATAGTCCCTGGATAGTACAATTGGGCATAGCATCAAATCTAACACCAAACGAAATTGGAAAAGTCTAAACTTTACCGCAAAGTGCCTCGTGCTAAGGTGACGGGATCTTCCTCAACTTAATATTCTCGGCATTGAGAACACTAAACTTGGATTTCCAAATTTCTGAGGAGACTAAACTCAATCGCCATAAAAAAAAAAATAAGACGACTCAAGAGATTCCAAAAACCTCCAAAATACCATTTCATATACTGATGAAATCATTTACGCGTAACTACCAACAATCTACCTAAATCAAAAAAATTATAAAAAAAAAAAACAAAAAAAGGATAAGGAATTAAATTTTGGTAAATTTGTAAATTGTGTGAAATCATTTAAGTGTTGCCTAAATAATTATTTTCTCTAAAAAAAAAAAGAAGGTTTGTTAAAAATATTGCCACAGAAATTTAAAATATAAATATTACAATACAAAAAAAAAATATAAAACATAAAAAAAACTACATCAAGTTGGACAAAATAACCAACACCCGTCGTCAAAGAGGGAAACTTGTGGCCACAACTTTCATCATACCGGGATAAAAGTACATTCTTGTAAGTGCCTACCATATTGTACTCTTAAATATTTTCTTTGGCAAATAATTTTTTTTTATAAAATTTTTCTATGAATCTTATTTGGTATATCCTAAGTTAAATTTTATTTAAATCTATACATATTTACATAACATACATATATATATACAAATTAATCTAAAATTTAATTTCTCCTTCTGAAACTTTGAGACCTGGTCCTTTTGTTTTATGAACTTTCACGATGAAATTATTTAATAAAAATTATATTTGAATTAAATATTTATAAAATGAGTTGTGAGTAACTTATTTAAAGCTATTTAAGAGTGATCGGGTGAATTTGTGAGTGGAATAGTAAGGGACTATCTTAACTAATGTTTTAACGAAGATAGTCAAGGTGTATCAAAGTTTTCTATTAGATACATAGGGGAGGGTATGTCATAAGGTTTTACTACACCTGAAACCTTGTCAGTTGGTGTTCATCCATTCAATTTCTATTTCTCTTAATATTTCAGTTTTTTTTTATTTCTCTTTCTTTTTCAAAATCTATATTTTTTCCTTTTTCGATAAAAACAAAAAAAAATAAAACAAAAAAAACATACAGGCACGAAAATCATGTGTGCTTAGGAAAATGCAGCAAGATCCCACCCCACGGTCGAGCTAATGCCTGTGCGATCGCAAGCGTGCCTACAGCTGCAGAGCGATTTAGGTCAAATAACATCATTAATTTCCACCAGAGTCACCTACCTAACAAAAACTTAGTCCACAAACTATGCTTATTGCGGAACCCAGATTTCCATTTTGAAAGCAATTCATGTTCATTTAAGTAGTTTTGAATTTGATCATGCATAATTTTTTCAAATAACTTACACGGATAAGATAAAATGCTAATTGGCCTGTACTCCGATGGGTTAGTAGGGTTTGATTTTTTGGGAACTGGAATAATAATGTGTGAAATGTGCGGCGCACAAGGGCGCCAACCACCTAGGGGGGGGGGGTAAATAAAGAGATTGATCTAACTCAATTTATAGAGCATTCTCCAAGTCTACGGAGAAAAACAATTTTTTTCTTTAACCTAATCCAACTTGTTTACATTTGGCCGTTCACTACGTAGGCAAAAATCATCGAAAAGGGCACAGATGAAAAGAGAAAAAAAATGTTTTGTTTCTATAAGTAAAGTATTCACCAAGCGCTTATAGCTTTATGAGCGCTCATAACGGCTCTAAAACTTTCAAACCACACCTAAAAAAAATATTTATGAGCCCCAATAAGTTAAGAGCGATGATTACGGCAACAAACATTTGTGTTCATTATAAAATAAGGGCTTACAAATAGTTTTTAACTAATTTTAGAATTGAATTGATAAATAACTTACATAAGTGGCAACAGATTAAACAAAATCAAAATTTTCAACAGTGAAATAGAGAATAAATAAAACATGTTTTGGTATATTTTCTTCTTGATTTAGAAAGATACACATTTGATTATGTTTGTGAAATCATTATATGACTACCTTATAAATTTTTATTTTAATACGATAAAGTTGGAATTGGAATTGATATTCGGATTTGAAAGAGTGTGTACCACCTCCCTCACAAAACGTAGGGCGGCATTTTGGGCTCTGGCACGCAGGCGCCAAAACACCCAGTGGCGGCCCTGCGGCTACCTATTCCAGAGCCATATACGAATCCTTGTTCGAACATTTAACATCGATTACTTAATTTCTAAAGAAATTTTACTGGATGACTCACTTATTTGAACAGTTTTTCTATTTAAAAAAGTTTCTATTAAAAGAAACTGAAAATGACAATTTTAAAAACAAAATATCTGTTCAAAAGTTGGTCAGTTTCTTGTATTCAGAGCTAGTTGTCAGTTCTTTTTTTTTATATTCCTGGTTGTTTTGGAATGAATAAAAAACACTCAATTAAATTTTTTGCAACAGTGCCAAACAAATCGAATAACACCCTACTTCATTTAACTGATTTTTAAAATATGTATTATAAATCTCTCTCTCTCTCTCTCTCTCTCTCTCTCTCTATCTATCTCTCTCTCTTTCTTTCTCAATGCTATTCAATTTGTTAAAATCTAAAATCTTCCTCTTTGCTTTTTGGACGTCACACTATCAACATCTTGGTAACAAACAAACATTGTACAATACAAATTAATTACATTTACTGAATAACATTTACACACCTTATATAAAATAACATTCTTTTTTTATTAAAACAAAAAAGACGTACATTAAAATTAACTACGATATACAAAACTGAAAATTACAGTCCAGAAAAAACTCAGATAAAAGGTGAACATTATAAAACACTGGTCAAAATGTGAACGTGGAACGTATTTTCTCAATAGGTTCGCAATAACTCAAATGATTTCAGCTATCAAAAGTTTTATGATACCTTTTTAACGAAAACAAGTTAGTACCTTAATCAAGTTCGAAGAGCCCAAAAATATGACACCTCACATGAGGAAGATAATTAACATTTATGTGTTTTC
>OY288109.1:40911212-40976212 GCA_958431115.1 Syrphus vitripennis | reverse complement strand
TGGGAGGGTCGCTAACTATGAGGTTAACAACCTCAACGGATCTGTCTATGTACCGGCAGATCATCTGTTGGTAAGAAAAACTTAACTTTCGGTTATTTTCTGGGCATAATCATATTTCAATTGTCGCTCACACTAAACGGTCCAGTACCTGAAGACTATTGTACCTACCTATTAAACTAAAATAAAAAAAAAATCACCAAGGATTTTTGCCGCAGTGTCGTTTTTCTTTTTTTTTAAATTCATTTGAGAATTTTTTATTAAGAGCCCTTCACCTAAAAGTGGGAACTAAAAGTAGAACCTATTGATCCGAGTTCTTCACCAATGTTAGGTTTAAACATCAGATATACATTCCAAACCAATCCACAAAAAGAACGCTCACCACCATTCACTAGGTACTCGGTAAAATATCCAATAAGTGAAAGCAAGACAAAAGTTTATTATGATCGCTAATGTTGAAAAGAGTAAAAATATTTTTCCAGATTCTTTATGTGTACCTACTCGTATTTTGTTTTCTATATATGTACATGTACACATACCTCTCAAAAACTAGTTTGGTTGGTTTTGGTATTTTTCTGTATTATTCGCTTGCCTGGTGTGACCAAGTAAGCTGCCGTAAAATTTGTTTCATTAATTTTTTTGTGTATGTGTATTTTTTTGTTTTCACTATGTAAGAATGTAAGTCCTTTCATGGACAATTAATTTGTTGTATTATTCTGCAATACGAAAATTATAAATCGCTTTTTGTTCAAGATTTTTAAAATATGAAATAAGCGTTTGAAATACATATGACACTTTTACCCTTTACGTGTCGTAAATTCATAGCAATTGAACATACCAATTTGACTGATTGAGATTTGTTTTTGCTTTTACAAATGGCGATTGAGAAGAAAAAAAATTCAGACGAAAAATATGTATTTTAGACTGCCGAACCCGATGTCAATAATATTGAGAAAAAGTAGGATAATAGGGGTGGATGCATGTTAGGATGTAATGTTTGATTTTTACATTTTGAAGAAAACTAGGTACCAATTTGAAATTGTGACTAAAAAACTAATTGATTGATTCGAAAAAAAAATTCAGGTCTCATGGAATGAAAGTAAAACCATTCTGTATTTTATATCACGAAGGGTCTTTGAAGTGTCAAAATAATAAAATAATAAGCAAATCGATTTAATTCAACATTAGATTTTATTTCTATTCAATGAATAATTTTACATTTGTTTTAACCTACACCTACTTGAATTTAATAGTTATTTTATTTTAGTTTATTTTTTGTTTCATAATTATAAAAGAAGAAAGACAAAAAGAAACAACCCTTTCTCAGTTATTTGAGGGAGCACGTACTTTCATACCACGAGGGACCCGTGGATCTACTAGTTCTGGTAAAAGCCAATTCATATAAAAAGATGAAAGTTTAGTCACCATTTGAGTTTCCCAAAAGTCGTCATCCTTTTCAACTCTTTCAACGTATAGATCATATTTGCTGCTAGTCCAAACTGCAAAAACACAGACTTTCTTTTGGGAAATATGCAATTGCCCTTGAATTTGATAATAGTAAATATGTGTCTTATTAATTCCTTAATTAATTTCCGTTGGATGAGCGAGTCTTTTTACATGTCCTTCAAATTTTTTGGCCTTGCAAATAGTGCCGAAGGAAGAAGCAGTCAGCATGAATTTTCTTGTCTCACTCCATTTGATGTTGTTTGTCTGGCCAATTGTTTGATGCTGTAGGAGGAATCGGTTTTTTTGGTTGTCCTCAAGTCTTTTCAGAATAATTTCCTTTTCAGCAGCAAATTCTTCTAGACCCATATCTGGTTGCCTGGAACCATCTCCATAACCAATATCATTCGAAGTATAAGAACGGTTTATTCTGAAATATGTTCTCCGTTTGCCGTAAACTTTTCTTTTTCTCCCTCTTTCATTGCTTCTCAACCGACGTAGCTCAACTTTCCGGATTCTGGTTTCTGGATTGGAACTATAAACTTGAGTATATAGTTCTGACATCTGACTCTTCGCGTTGAATTGAACTACAGCTGCAAAACGTCTGTCATGAGAAAAAATAGTTTATTACAGAAGTTAATTATAAAATTCAAATTATTATATTGTTACAGGAATATTAAAAAATGTTATTTAAATTACTTACCGGTTAGAATATCCACTACCAAGGGAAAAGTTTATCCTTTTTCCACCAACAAGTTTTGCAACTATCGAGTTGAAATGTTCAGCCAGGTTATTGGTATATCCAAGCAGAAGACTTTTAGCGTTCCAAATAAGTCGTCTCGTTGGGCCCATAATTGATTCATAAATTCCGTCTTTTACCATAAGAGGTATCAAATTGGTGTCGTTAACGTTGCACCTTTCTTGTATGTACGTTGGACACTTTGCATGATCTCCAAAAACATGATGAATGACGTTTCTTATGTCTTGTTTGATTGCCAATAAGGAGCTTTCTTTTGTTTCTGTATTCATTCTCGATGCGCTCAAGATGTCTTTTCTTATCCGCTCCAAATTTTTTGTCAGGGCACCTTTCAAGCCAGTTTTTGCCCCTTTAGAAACAGCTTCCAGCTTGTTTCTAAAGTTCCTCATCAAATGGTTGCAACATTCAATTTTCTCCACTTTCCTTCCGTTGTAGGGATCTTTTTCTAACATTTTTTTGAATGAACTGCTGTCTCCATCAGCAAGCATTGTAAGGTACCTAACACCGTTTATTTTAACACTGCACTTGAAAGCTTCAAGAAGAATGTCTGATTCCATCAGAGTTGAAGGTCCATCATAGTTTCTATTGCAAATATGATTTGGGCTTCCATGTAATCCTCTTCGTTCACAAAAAACGCAATGTTTGTTCTTAACGCCCATTGACAAAACTTTTCCCGTGTGAAGTCCGACGACAACCGCTGCTCCAGACAAAGCTGAGAAATTCTTTCTATATGATCTTTTACTCCAACAAGCATCTGTCACAACTGTTATAAACGGTATTCCATCAACTGGGTCAATATCACCGCGTTCTCGAGCAGCTTCAGCTTCTTCTTGTGCAGCATTTAGCATGTTTTTGGCTGCCACATCTTGCCACATTTGTCCAGCTGTTTTTTCGATTGTATGGTATTTATTAAATGAGAGACAAGGTAAGTCTAATATAGACAAAAACGTTTCTAGCTGGGAGTATCCACAACCAATACTTGTTATTCCAAGCACAGCGGCAGTGTTCACATCGGGTTTATCATTACCTTTGTTATTCAAAGGCACTCTGCTTTCGACGTTGCACATGTCGCATTTTAAAACTATTTCGGTGTCCAGTCCAGTTCTTATTTCTTTGACAATGGAGAAGTTTTTCAAACTGCAGCCAAACTGGGGACAATGTTGATCAACTGTTTTCAAAAGATTAAAAAAAAAATCAATATCAACCAGCCTCCGTCCTTGGATAATCGTCTTGTTTTTAATCGCAGGAGAATCACTTTCTTTAATTAAGCTCTTGATGCTTTCAGGTTCCGATAGTTCTGTATCCGACATGAATTGAAATACTTCCATCATTTCTTCATTTGTTTGATTTTGGGTGCTATGGGGTATCTCCTCCTGAAATGAAATATCTTCACCAGGATTTTCTTCCGTAACTATTTGCCACCTATATGATTGAATTGAAATATTTATTTTAGCATTATTTGAAAAAGTGTATATGTACTTGAATTTTTATTTTTAGTAGCTATTGATGGCAAAGCTTACCTTTTGTCGAAATTTGAAGAAAAAACCCTTTTTCTATGTAGTTTGAAAATTGGTCTGCTTTGAACTCGGCGGCGGCCCATAATTCGTTTATGTTTATGCTTTTTAGTTTTTTGAGTTAAACTTTTTAATTTTGTTATAAATTTCAAATATCACAGATTAACAGCCAAAGTGCTTCCTGGATAACAACTTTTTCTTAAATGAATTAAAAGTTGAAATACCTCCTATATTTAAATAAATTTTGGGACTCTAATTTAATTTAAAAATACACTACCTAGGCAAAATAATTTTTTATATCATAAACCTCAGATTCAAAACAAATTTTGTATTAAAAAATGCAGGTAGTACCTATTTTTAATAGAGATTATAGGTAGTAAAAAGAAAGGGTTTTTATACCTAATGTATCATAAAAATGAATTAGGAGATTTTTTGCAAAATTATACCTAATCAAATTATAGTGACGATTGCCAAAATTTAAGTATTATATAATCTTCAATGGATTAATTGTGCAAAAAATCTCTTAGCTCTTTTTATTTTTATGATAGATTAGGTATGAAATCCTTTCTTTTTACTACCCTCCCCATAAAAAATAGTTACCTGCATACCTGATGCAATCCAATAGGTACACAATTAGTTTAAATGTGAGGCTTATGATACAAAAAATTTTTTCGCAATTTTGCAATTTTAAATAAAGCTCAAAATTGTATTGAAAGATTGTAGGCAAATATTTGTTTTTTATTTCATTTAAAAAAGTGTTGTTTTCCAATATGCCTGTTCATCTGTGTAAAAAATTAAAAACAATAATTTAACTAAAATAAAAAAGTAAAATCAACAAAACACGAAATATGGGTTGCAGCCAAGTTGGAATCGTAGGGCCCATTGCCAAGCTTCATTCAAAAACAGGGTTTAATATTCAAATTTTAATCGAATCATATTTTTTTTAGTCAATAACCACAGAAAATAAACGGTCGATATACACTTTTTCCTATTGTAGGTAGATACTAAATAAATAATTACTATATTTTTTGTATCTAAATATGCATGAACATATTTCTTATTTTTATTGATTTCAAGACTCATGAACATTTGTTTGCTTATTTTGCAATTGCATTTTGCATCTACTAGTTATGTAAAGTGTAAGTTGCATGATTTAAAATCATTTGCAGTTCAATTTTAACCCAACGCTCTCATACAGGTGTTCTCAATCAAAAAATGTGTGAAATACGGTTAATCCAGTACTTTGTCACTTTATTGTATGCTTAATGGACCGATAGTAAAAAAATAGTAAAAATAAAGTTAATCTTTTCATTCATAAATTTACCTAAGAATCCAATAGCGTAAAAACAAAAATAAAAGGTTATTCTTAGAAGAAAGTAGTTTTTGTTATTTTTGATTTTTGGAAAAACTACAAAACATTTTGACATCCGGTTCTTTTAAATTGCCCCACGCACCTAAACGGGGGAAATAGACCCTCTCCCATAAATTTTTTCTTTTGTCTAAGTTCAACCTGCACGCCCTAGCCTTTTATGACACCTTATGCAAATCAATAAATAAAAATGCTATGACCCTACATATAACTAGGTATACTCGATAATCGAAACGCAATTCTGCGCTAACAAACCAAATGCTTTCAAACTTTTTACTTTCATTATTCAAATATGAAAATCTTATTATGATTTGATTGAGAACAACCTGACCTATAGTAACGTAAATCACAGTTACAGAATATACACAAAATAAAGAGAAAAAAAAAACCAACAAGCAGTAAATACAAAAAACAAAAAAGAATAACAACAAAACTTCTACACTACACAAACATCAGGCAATAGTCACCATACCATATAAACAGACTGCATTTGTATTGTTAGGTACCTCTTTATCTACTGCCAAATTGTGTGCATCACACTGTTTGAATTTTTGTTTTATTTTACATGAAAACTCTACCGGTCATTTGGAGAACGAATAGAATCCAATGATTTGTGTCTTAGCTAAAATAATGAGATTTTATTTTACGCAGACGTTTTAAAAATTCGATGTTTCACATAAAAATACAAGAAAATTCAATATTTTTTTTCTGAAAATTAAATTTAGAATGTCGGTTTGTTATTTTGGATCATAATTTTAGTAAAATTCATTAAACAAATATGTCAAAAACCGAATTGAAAAACAGTATTTTAAGTGTTTTTTAAGTCAATATATTTCCAAAACTTTTTATTTTTCAAAAAATCAATTCGACAATTTGAAGATATGTTTATAACCTTATAGAAAATATCAAATTTGTTTCACTGAGTCCAGTACTTTTTCTACAAAATTGCGCACCAATTAGCAGTTTTTGCTAATTTCTCAAAATATGGATATACATTTTGTCAAATATAATACACTGTTAGTCGATTTCGAAAAAAGTAATTCCAACAATTTGAAGATAATGAATCGTTCTTTCATATAGCGTTTAAATTATTGTCATATGCACACAAATGACTTCAGGAAATTGCCCACCTTTTCACCATTTTCTCGTTTTTTCCTCAAATCTAGGGGAAATTTCTAAAGAAAATTCAAATTTTAATATTCGTTATTTAATTAAATAACGTAAAACCAGTTTGGTACTTTAATTAATGGTGGTTAATTTTTTTATTAAAGGTTTTTGTATATGAAAATTAATATATGCCAAAGAAATTAACAAAAAGGATATAAAATATCTTAATTCTATTGGGGAAGGCTATCCCAAAACTAGCAACCTTATAAGGGATCTGAAGGAGAGATAGAACAGCAATCCGTAAAAAGGACAAAGAATCCAATTCAGAATATTGGTTCATACATAGAAGAGCATACCTACCTCTGTCACCTAAATTATCGTTGACTGAAATTAATAATTTTGAATACTGAAATAATTAAAAAAAAAAAGGAATTTAGTTTATTTGAGTCGGTATCCAAATTAATTTTTAAGGCATATTGAAACGCGAAACGTAATTTAATTAAATATATTAGTATAATTTTTACCGGAGTGAATAAAAAAAAGGTGCAAGGCAACCAGATTGTAAAGTCAGTGATTTGCTGTAAATTAATTATATTGAGACCAACTTGCTGGGATGCTGTGGCCACTTCATCGCCGGAATCTTTGGGTAAGTCAGTAAATTTATATTACTCAAATTTGGTTTTTTATTCGAGCCGATTAAAAATTTGGGAAGGGTTTAAGTACAGGGGAAAAGTGTTAGATTATTTTTGAAATTTGGTTTCGACAAAAGAGGAGATAAGAATTCCCATATTTTTTTTTAATAGAATTAAAAAGAATTTTGGATAGGTGATTAAATAAACATAAATTTAAAAGAATTCAATTTTATTGTAAATTTTGAATGTCATAAACGTTATAATATGAATATTCCTTGAAACAAAAAGATCATTAAATTTTTTAAATGAATAAAAGTAATTGAACTAATTGAATAATGAAATTATAAAATCATGAGTTTTGATTAGAAGGTTAAAATAAAGGATGAGGAGGAATATAAAGAGGATCGCAATGAGGTTTTAAGACGCCTAGTTAAAAGGTCGTCAAGGCGAGTGAGACGACCAAGGAAGGGAGGGTATAGATAAATTTCTCGTGCATCTTAAAAAAACATCGTTAGATGCATAGAGACTGGCATGATAATTTTTTTTTGTGATGAGTGAAGGGCCTAGGAACCACCCCACTGACGAGCTAAATAAAGGGAACTTGCATGTCAGCACCGGCCCATAGCCAACAAATCTCGTTACAGAATTGATTCAACGTAAAATCCGTTTTCGAATCTTTTAAGAAAAGATATAGAACTTATAAACTCTTCATGGTGTTCATTTAATATTTCTACATGATTTTTTAAGAAATCACAAATATCTTTTATTATTTTGTCTGAGTCCATTTTAAGTTCCTTGTTGTTTAAGTTTTGAATGTTAACTAACAAATTTTATTTTATTTTTGAAAATTGAAAATCTCATCTTCATTTTCACTTATAAGATAGATAAGATAGATTGATTGATTTTATTTCAACATAAATTTTAACAATATAATTTAATTATAATTTATAATTTACAAAAACAAAAAAGCATGGCATTTTGCCGTCTGCCTAGTTGACAAAACATGAAAATTTCACATAATATGAAAATTTGATTGAGCAATAATTCGTATGTATTTTTGCAATATATATTTATAAAAAATAAAAAAAAAAATTAGTTTCTCTTAAAAGCTTTCATTTATGATTTTGTTTCTATAGAGAAGAGCTAGTCTGCAGTATTTGTATAATTTTTGTACATCCATATTGTTAAGCAATTGTATAATTTGGCTTTGTGTCAACATGTCACTTCCGAATACATCCCTTCTGATTTCTCTTAAAATCGGACATTTACCCATAAAGTGAAAATTATCTTCTCTTTCACCTAAGTTACACAAAGAGCACACAATGGGTAAATCTATGAGGTATGTAGTTCAATGGCATAAGTTCGCTCCGCAGTTTTACCATCATTGAAATCTCGGCTGTACTATTGTCATCCCTAAAATAATTTTTCTCCTCCAGGTTATGATTCAATTGACTATATAGTTGTCTGTAGATAGATCCTGTTGCATCATTCAAATATTTATCACGATGTCTTAAGTCCACTGCAGCAATGAGTTGATAAAGCGAAGTTTCTAATTCTTCACTGCTCAGGTTTAAGACTATCCCACATTCTGAAGCAAGTTCCAACCAATCAGCGCACCAACTTGTCTTTGTCCTTATGACTTCAAGAGCTACTATTTTAGGCAGTCGATTATCATCCATCTTTAAGACTTTCGTGACATAATCCACTTGCATTTTTAATGTTCGAATGAACAATGGCGAGATTCCTGTTTCTAACATGATAACGTAGTTAGGTGTGCTACGCGGAAGCTGGAAGATTCTTTTGCAGAAGTATCGTAGAAGTTTTTCCACCGTATCGTACTGCTTTGTACCCCATGTCTGAGTTGCGTAGAAAAGGATTGACGCTGATATCGCTTCAAATAATTTGAATTTACTGCTGTGTGCTATACTTTTGTTATGAAAGCATCTATTCCATGTTGCGCTGATTGCGCATTTTGCCTTCATTAATTTTTCCTTCAGATGTTTTTCCATACCCAGATTTTGCGTGAAAATAACTCCTAGATATTTGAATTCCGTTACAACCTCTATATTTTCTCCATTATAATGCCATTTTTCGTTTGCACATTTGCGGCCTCTTCCACTTTTGAATATTAAAACCTTGGATTTGTCAAGGTTAACTATCAGATTCCAAACCCGACAGTATTCGAATAATCGGTTAATCATCAACTGCAAGGATTCAGAAGAGGCTGCCAACAGAACAATATCGTCCGCAAACATCAATAGTTTTATTATCATCCCCGCGTACTCTATTCCACATGGCAGAATGTCTACCAGATCATCAATGAACATGGCGAACATGCTTGGGCTCAATGTACAACCTTGCCTGACTCCCGATTGTGTTTTAAATTCTTCCGAAAGCGCTTCACCATTCCATACTTTACTTTTTGTGTCGTCGTAGAGATTCTGTATGACTCTTCCAAACTTCCATGACATACCTTTACTATATAGCTTATAAAATAGAGCCTTTCTATCGATCATATCGAAAGCAGCTCTAAAATCCACGAAAAAGGCATATAACTTCTTTTCCTTGCGAAGGAATGTTTCAGCCATACATCTAAGGGTAAAAATATGATCGATCGTTGAATATCCACTTCTAAATCCTGCCTGGTACTCCTTCAGTAGTTTGTTGCTATCAATCCATTCGTTTAATCGTTTGTGTAGTATTAGTGTAAATATTTTATATGAAGCATTTAGGAACGATATACCCCTGTAATTAGCTGGTTCGGCCATGTTTCCTTTCTTGTGAATCGGAAAAATAATCGATTCCTTGAATTCATGTGGTATAGTCCCGCTTTCCATGATATTGTTATATATGAAAGTTAGCCTTGTGAGTAGTTCCGGTGTCCCATACTTATAAAATTCAGCTGATATGCCATTCGAACCTGCAGCTTTTCCATCTTTAAGCTTCGTTACAGCTGATATTACTTCTTGGTAACTAATTGTAGCATCAAGAACACCACATTCATTTTCACTTATATGTACATGTATATATAAGATACAGATATATAAAACTAATACAAATATAACAACATTTTTTACTTATTTTTATCTAATTGGCGTAAAGGGTACATTAGGAAATAGCGTCTTCATAATATGTTCAACTTTGTTTCTTATTTTCTCGTCAACACACTTTTCTTCTATGGAGCCTTTAAGTTTTTGAGAAACTGATTGCGATGCCATGTTTTCTTGTTCCATATTTTTTATTGTTTCCTTTATCGAAGAGTCTATGTGGGTTTTTAGCATTTGAATTTCCTTATTAAAAGTGGATAAAACTTCCATTAAAGAAGAATTTATGTGGTTTATAATGCTTGTTTCCTTAAAATTTATTAGATCATCAACATATTATCCTCTGCAGACAGCTTGGTGTGGAAATCTAGGTTTTTTTCCTATGTTGTTTAAATATCTATGCCCCATATCAAAATCACCCGATGGTAGGATTTTAAATCCGATTGCTTGAGGGCCTACATCATCTAAGCTTTTTTTTGAAAAGGCTTGGAGCTCCTACCGAACTTGTCAACGTTCATCTTGTATATGCAAGTATTATGGTTTAGATTATTAGATAGTTTGTTCATGATCTGTTTCGTTCTATTCATCAAACGATTTGAATAGAAGTTTACGATTTTTAAGTTTATCTTGCTGAAAGTTGTCTTTCCTCTCATTCTCAATCAACTTTTCCAACGGCTCAACAATAGGTTTTAATGTGTTTTCCAATTGAGTTTCTCTCATATTTTGACCAGTTTTAAGTTGTAAATATTTATTTTTAAGCACATTTTTAGTTTTCACTAGATCTTTTAACATGCTTTCATCCATTTTTATGATTTATGAAAAAATTATTTGCCTTTAACAAGCAAACTGACTCAAACAGTGGTGTTGTCAGAATGTTTGGATTTTAAATGATAATAGTGTATTTAGCAATGCAATTTTATTGAAACTATTTTTGTAGCGACCTTTTATAATGCTGCTTTCCTTGTCTATAACCAGGAATCCAAAATTATCAGCCCAGCAGTGAGAACACAACTCCTTAAATTGATTAAATGTCATATCTGAATTAATATGATCTTTGTAAACATGCTTCAAATTCAACTCATCTTGTTTGAAAAGAATGATAAAGTTAGCATTGTCTTTGATCAAATGTTTTGGTATATGAGTATAGGACTGACATAAGTAAAAGCTGTCAACCCCGTTATGCCGTCCCATACAAAAATAGTCTCTTATGTTGTTTTGTTTCTGACATGCAACATCATCGAATATGAAAACTGAATTAATTTTAGCTTCTGATGGTGTCATTATTTCACAATTGTTTGAAAATTCGTTGTATTCCATTCCTTTGATAGATGTTATTAGCGTTTTTAGATATTGATATTTTGATTGCAATGTAAAAACTAAAAAGAAGCATGGATCTTTGTTTCCAAACAGTATTCGAGGAATTATCGTAGGACCTTCAAACTGTGGGAAAACAAATGTAATGCTTAGCATTCTTCTTGCCCCTAATAAATTGAAGTTTGAAAATATTTATATTTATTCTAAATCTTTACATCAGCCAACATTTAACATTTTCTTTATGCCTTAGAAATTTGAGATTTTTAGACCAACCCGACAAAAAAATAAAAATGAAAAAGTGTCGAAAATTGACTAAAAAAAGTAAGTATGTATCTATAAAAAAATTGCATTAAAATTTTCTGACACATAGCCAATTTTTTGTTACTTTTCAAAAGACATAGTTCTCCAATTTTTGACTTTTTAAACAGTCATACCATTTTAAATATTTTTTTAAAATTTTCACATACTTACATATAGTATACAATACTTACATTAAAAACCTATCGATTAAAAATATAAACCTCCTAGCCCTTTACGTTTAGAATATAGCTTTTTGACCCTTCCGTACATTTGCCCCATTTTGCCCAACTTACTATTCGAATTTCAAAAAAATCCGCCTTAGTGCTCAACTTCAAAAAAATTCCAAACCGATGATATTTTTTACAACTTCCTATAGCTAGACACACCTACCTTCTTCTCAATCCAACCTACAGACTCGTTAGGACATACATAGTACATACATATGTACATACATTCAAAAATGCTTCCTCGAAATCTTGCCAGAAAATTTCAACTCAAATAAATAAAGAACCTGCCCCAATAAAAAACTAAAGTATACCTATCTACTATACATACATATACATATTTTTCTTCCTCGCACAAACCGAATAAAAAATATATTCGTATGTAGGCAAGAAAAAAAAAACGGAGCAAGCAAAAAATTCTGTCAATGAAGAAACTAGAAAAAAATGGATTTTCTCCCTTACTCTTTTGGAGCCTTATGAAAAATACAAAATCTCGTTTCTTCTGCTGTAAACATGCAATTCTCCACTCCAGCCAACAGCGCCACCAAACAACAACGTGTCCTCCTAAAAAGTTTTCACCATGAGAGTACTATAGTTTTCATATACGAAGATATTATGATTCAAAAGTAGTTAACTAATCTTCGTTACAATATGTTGTGGTGTTTGGGAATTATAGTTCCGTCGTGCTAAAAAATAAATCAAAAAATCATCCTGAATTCGCGTTAGTAAATTTCACAACAACCATAAAATAAATTTTCAAAAAATACCGTTATGTTTAAAAAAAATTGATTGCCAAAAAGTAGAAAAAAAGTCATAAAAAAATAACGGTTGGTAATATACTTACAATTAAGTTTAATACTTTTTTGTACTATAAGCTACTTTTTAAATCTGGCAAAATGTGAGCGTAGTTTTCGAAAAAATGAGTTTCAAACACAAAATTCGGGGAAAAAACACAACAAAAGTTTAAAGTTTAATTTCTCAAGTCATAAAATTTAAAATAACTTTTTTTATAGGATTCGGTGCCCTTATTAATCCCTAAAATTATAAATCATGATGGGTCTAATAAATCAATTTACTCAGAATCTGATATCCCTAACAACAATTCTCTTGTTGATAAAATTGTAACAAAATCACCTGCTTCTAATCACGGCCTTGAAAAAGGCTTACCTCGACATGATGCCATATTAATTGATGATTCTATTGGCCCGAAAGTGAAACCTAATGCGAAGCAAAAACCATCAAAGAACTCATCGAATCCAAAGTCTGCGCCTATAGTTGGAGTCAACATTATAAAACGCGCAACACGGCGTTTAGTTTAATTTGAAGATTTATTCTGTATATTATAATTAATTATCATTTTTTTTTCTTTAACTAATAAATTATCATTTTTTTTATATTCTCTCTTTACACAAATTGAATTTTTGTTTTTATTTTGTTTTTATTTTGATTATATTTTGTTTATATGTATTTTCTTTTTAATATTTTTCTATTTCTTCTATTTATTAAATATGTAATTTCTTTTTTTTATATAACGAAAATTTTGTTCTTTAAACTTTTTCGTTTTCTCTTTTAAAAAGGGGAGCACATATTTGCCTTTATGAATTATTAGGTTTGTTCGATGTAAGCACTGGGTTGCCCTAGTTTACAAAGTTTAATGAAATTAAATCTATCTTAAGTGGCCACTATTTAGATATTGTCAGTGTTTCTGAGACATGGCTTAAAAGTTATCACAATGATTTGACTGTTGGCATTCCCGGTTACAAAATTTATAGAAATGACAGACCGCGGGTTAGGGGTGGTGGTGTCGCACTATACATTGACAAACAAATTCGACCTACAAAAATAATGAAATGTTCTAAACCTGGTATTGAGTTTATATTTGCAGAAATTTCATCTGGCCGTAGTAAAATTCTCGTAGGTGTTACAAACATATCTTCCCAATGGGGAATATTCAAAAGTTGAACCTATTTTAACTGATCTCACTCAAAAATACAGCAACGTGTATGTTATGGGTGACTTTAATATCAATCTTTTGAGTAGCAGTAAAAAGAATTCTTCTTATAATTTGTTAAGTAGATGTAACATGCATACAGTTCATAGCAATATTCCAACCCACTTCGACATTTTCCACTCGAATACCTCCTTGCTGGATTTTATTACTGTTAAGCTAAGTGTACACGATTGGAAGATCTTCCAATATTGGCAGATTTTTCGCAAAAAAATTTCACCAATTTTCTGTCAATCATGTAAACATCCAATTTTTTCTGTCAAAAGTGACAGAAAAAAAATTGGCAGCCAATCGTCTGCCAATTTTCTATCAAAAAATTGTCCGACTTCTTACAATCGTTTGAACTCGTCTAAACACACAATTTTTCGTATTTTCAAATAATTGGATGATTGTCGACTAATTGGCCATTGGATGATGTTCTTGCCAACAACATTATCCAATTTTCAATTGGCAGATCATTCAGATCATCTTTTTTTTGAAATTGTGTGTGAAGATGAATTACGAAAATAATAAAAAGTTAATAAAGTCACCGTCCGTGAAAAAAAAATCTTACAAAAAGAAGGTCGAAAAGGAATGGACGTATGAGCAAACCTTACAGTTCATCCAGGAGATCGAGACCAGGCGATGTTTGTGGGATGCAGGTTGTGCTGAGTATAAGCTCCCCAAGGACACAGTTTGGCAAGACATTGGAGACGCCATTGAGATGTCCGTCAACGAATGTAAAGCCAAATGGTCGAACCTCCGCACAACCTTCAACTGCAACCTCGAGAAAATGCGCAAAAATAAATCAGGCCAAGGAACGAGCGACAATGTATCGATCTCCTCGAAGTTTTTTAAACCGATGCTTTTTTTAGAAAAAAGCAAAGTTTTGCAATCGACCGAATCTACTTCATCTTTAGAACTGGTAAGTTTTTTGGTTTGGATTTTTATTTGTTAAGGTGTATATGTACTTTATGTTGTATTTTTTTTTAGAGCATTGAAGGTGTTGAAGATCGAACTTTCTTAAAAGAACTGGGTGGGCAAGACACACCATGCATTCCGTCAACGTCCACAGGAAAGAAACGAAATAGAAGTGTTGCATTTTCAACAGTTAAATCTTCTGCGGAGGAAAAACAAGTTATGAGGAAAATGGCGGTCGAGGCGCTGGAAAAAATAAGCACCACTAACACGAATACACTTTTTGCAGAATATCTTGCATCCGAGTTAAACGCACTTCCAGAAATTCAAAGTGCCTATGTTAGGTCTGGACTTAGGGATGCGTTCAGCATCATTATGAAGCAGCTACCTGTGGTGGTGAGTACCTACAGTCTTTTCAAATTAAATACATCTTTTTACAAACCAAATTCACCTTTTTCATTTATACCCTATTTCATAAGTAGCTAGCGCCAGTTTGTTAAACATCAGCTTATTTTGAAAAAGGGCATCCAAAAGTTCTTTAAAGCGTACTGTAATTCTGACTTGTTTATGTATCCATTATTATTCGTTTCAGTTTCCTATTGGGCAGGAACCGAGCCCAGTCCCAGTGGCATTTGAACAATGTTCGAACTCTACTGATGTGATTTTTGTTTGTGATAACCAAAATGGAAGTGATTTCAAAGAAGATGAATCAAGTCATGCATTTTTTAAGGAAAAGAAATCGTTTTCATTCGAATATCCCAGTGCATCGTCGGATGTTGATATTAGTTCACCACATTAAAAAAAAAAATATTTAAAAAAAATTAATGCAATGATACATGTTCCTTTATTATTTATTTATTTATTATTATTATTATTTATTATTTACATTTATTGAGTTATGCACCTATAAGTATTTAAAAAAATGAATAAAATATGAATTAATATAATTATATGTATTATGTTATATGAAGCTCTAAAGGCATCTATACTGCCAATCTAGTTCACCTTCTTCGACAAAATATGATTTGAACTCTTCTTGTACATCTTTCGCTTCGAATTGTGTTTCAGAACGTTCCCTTTGCAATGCATGAAGAGTCCTTGAACCAGGATCAACTTCTTGTCTCCAGTCACCCAAAATAAGCTCATTATTGTCATTATAATGATCAAACGAATTGCCTGGAGCATACTTATTCTTATTCGTCGTCATTAAATAATTATGAAGTACGCAACAAGCAAGCGTAACTTTTTTTGTTTTTTCGGCATCCAAGTTAATTGGTTTCCGAAGAACGCGGAAGCGTGCTGCCATAATACCAAAAACATTTTCAATAATTCGTCGAGCTCGGCTTAGTCTGTAGTTGAATACTCGCTGCACCATGGTCAAACCGCGTTGACTAAATGGCTTTAATATGTTTGGTCGCAAGGCAAATGCGTCGTCTGCAACCAAAACATATGGAACAGGTAAGCTTCTTCCAGGTAATGCTCTGGGTAAAGGTAAGCAAAGTTGATTGCTGTCCATGGCTTGTCCAAACGAGCACCGATTGAAAACACCACCATCCGAGAAGCGCCCATTTCGGCCGACGTCTATGTATAAGAGTTTATACTGTGCATCAGCGACACCCATCAGTATAATGCTGTGAGTGCCTTTATAATTGTAAAAAATGCTGCCAGAATTAGGCGGTGCCATCATCACCACATGTTTTCCATCCACTGCACCAATGCAGTTTGGAAATTGCCACATGTTATTAAATTGTTCGGCAACATCTTTCCAAGCCTCTGGAGTTCTTGGCGTCTACATAAAAATAAATATTTTCACATGAACATGTAAAGGTTAATGAAACCGACTTACCTGAAGATATGTGCCAACGAGTACCTTATAAAGTGCATATAGGACTTCTGGAACTATTCTGGAGATCGTTGATGCTGGAATACGAAACAGATATTGCAGTGAGCGAAAATTATCTCCTGTTGCTAGGAAGCGTAGAGTCAGTACAAGACGTTCACCGGCTGAAATACTCTCAAGCATATTTGTATTTTGCTTTTCGATCAATGGAGTCACTAATGAAAGCAGGTGATCAAATTGATTCGAGTCCATGCGCAAGAAATTCTGATACAGCTCCGGTTCCCCGCTTCGCAATTCGACAAGCAATTTTGTGTACAACCCTTCCTCCTTACGACGCGCTATCCAATCTTTTGTCCAAACTTTTCGACGTCTCTTCTGTGGCAATTCATCTTCTTCTTCGCTGCTCTCCAGCAAATATGCTACCAAAATGGTCGCTATTGCGCTCTTCATATTTTTCACTTTTTATATTTTATAATATTTTATATGTAAATGTATTTATAAATGTTTTCTTTTTCACAAATCACAAATACTTCACTTCTAAACAAAGTTTCTTATTTCCATCTGTCAAAAAAATTGTCTTCCAATGAGTCAACCAATTTTTTTTTTCTCTAAAGTCTTCCAACCGTTTAAACACACAATTTTTAATTGGAAGACAAAAAATTGTCGGCAATTGTCAGCAAATTTTCTACCAATAAATTGTCTAATTTTTGGATAAAATCAACCAACCGTATAAACGGACAATTTTCACTTGATAGAAAATTGGCAATTGTCAGCTCATTGGTTGCTATTGGAAGACTTTTGACATTTCGGCCAATATTGGACGATCTTCCAATCGTGTACACTTAGCTTTAGTGACCCTGGTGCTGTACAATACAAAGATCAGTTCTGGAAACCAGGTATTTCCAAACATGCTTTTATTTTTGCTTCCTTAGATATAATTCCTGAAATAGTAGATCTCGAAATCAAAATAAGGGACTTCAGTTCAATTAATGATGATCAGTAATGGAATACATTTTCGCAGATTGACTTTGATCTCCTTTATAGTACAAATGATTCCAGCTATCCAGTTGATTTTTTAAACACCCACTTAAGATATTTGTATGGAGCTTTTGTGCCTCTCAAAGTAATAAAACCTAACAAAACGATCAATCTACTTACTTCCCCTCGTGTTGTCCGTGCAATTGAATTAAGAGACCTTTCTTTTAGAGCGTATCGTGCTAGTCCCTCAGATAATAGATGGAAGACTTATTGTAAGTACATAAATAAAGTTAAAAGTGAAATTAAAGCGTTAAAAATGGAATGTGGTATTCGTAAGTTTGAATGTGTCCAATCTAGCAAGGATCTTTGGAAAAAAATTAATGCTATTGGCCTAAATGACAAGGAAATGGATTTAGGAAATCTCGACCCGTCGATATTGAATACATATTTCTCTCAAAATCAAAGTTGGTAAAAAATCAACCCTCAAGAACCTTCTGACTTTAGACCTATTAGTTTGTTACCAGCCACTTCAAAAATCTTGGAGATTTTCATGCAATTAAGATGAACATGGGTCGCAAATATATTTCTTTATTGTTGCTTTTAGATTTTAGCAAAGCTTTTGATAGTGTCAATCATGTTCGCCTTGGCTTCAAACTCAACCGGTATTTTTCTTTTTCTACAAGTGCATGTAATTTGATTATTTTCGTATTTATCGCAACGGTGTCAATACATTTGATTACTTCAGGAGTCCCTCAAGGATCTATTTTAGGACCAATTCTGTTTTCCATATTTATAAATGATCTTAACCATGTAACATCTTTCTCGCTTGTTCATCTTTTCGCAGATGATGTTCAATTACTTTTTTCCTGCCCGATTAATGATATTTCCTCTTTTGTTACTTTAGTTAATGCTGATCTTCGTTCTGTTCATTCTTGGGCTATTGATTGCAAATTGAAATTGAACCCGGATAAGTCGCACGCCATAGAGTTTTATTTTAGACCTGTGAGCAACATGTTGGAACCGGTTGTGTTAAATAATGTTATTATTCCTTACCAGAGTAAGGTTTAGAGTTTGGGTTTCATTCTTGATGAAACTTTATATTGGGAAGCTCATGTTAATAAAATTATAAGTCAAACTAATTTTACTTTGCGCAAACTTTACAATATTGATATCTTCGTTCCTCTGCTTATCAAAATGAAGCTTGCAAAGGCTATTCTGGTTCCCCATTTTGTGTATGGTGCTGAGATGTTTTCAGGTGCTACTGGTATAGTGCTAACAAGATTAAAGGTGTGCTTTAACGATGTGGTCAGGTATGTTTATTCTATTAAGAGGAGTGAACTTATTTCTAGTTGTACTAAATCATTCCTGGGAATTTCGTTTCCAGCCTTCTTGGAGCTAAGAAATTTAACCAGAATCCATAAAATAATTTTTAAATCAATTCCTGTATATCTTTTTAGTAAAATTGTGTTTTTGAGGAATACATCTAGTAATAGAATTTCTATACCTAAACACAGAAGTACTTGAGCTTCATCATCATTTCTAATTCGTGGCATCAAACTTTGGAATAGCCTTTCAAGGCAATTAAGAACTACTCACAATGTCTATAAGTTTAAGCTTTTGGTACTTGCTGCCTTTGTATAACTTATTGGTAGTTACTTTCGATTTTTGTGCATTCTTGTGCAATCTCTGGTTTAGACTTTATTCATGGAAGCTAGTTTTGTTTTCTTTGTATTAGGTACAAATTAAATTTATGTTTGTAATTCAATTTTCAATTTATTTTTTTTTATGATGATTTAAATTTTAATTTTACTGATATTTTATTAAATTTGTAGATAATTTTATGAAAATTGCTTTATTGTTTGTTAATTTTTAATAATTTTCGAATAACTTAGCATATAATCAAGGGATAAATAAATAAATAAATAAAAACTGAAAACTAGATTATTTTATGACTTCTAGTTATATTTAAAGTGTAATTTCTGAAAATTTAAAATAATTTTTTTTTAGATTTCGATGCTCTTATTATTTCAAAAACTGAAAACTAGATTATTTTATGACTTCTAGTTTTTGAGAAAATTGAAAATTACTAATTACATTTTTATAAGTTTAGCTTTTTGACTGCATGCCCTCCATTCATACTCAACTGTTTATAGTTTACTACTATTTAAATATCAAACTTTGCATATGCATACATCGAAACTCGCACGTACCCCAAATCCAACTGTTTATACGCTCGCCGTGATGCTGGGTGCTAGCATTGTTTTCATGTAAAAAAGCTTACATAAATAATAAATACCAACGTAAATAAAAATCTCATAAAGAAGTAATTAGTAATTTTCAGTTTGCTCAAAAACTAGAAGTCATAAAATAATCTAATTTTCAGTTTTTGAAATAATAAGAGCATCGAAATCTAAAAAAAATTATTTTAAATTTTCAGAAATTACACTTTAAATATGTATTTGTTATGTGTTTTTCCCTGAATTTTGTGTTTGAAAAGCATTTTTTCAAAAACTGTGCGTACATTTTGCCTGATTCAAAAAGTAGCTTGTAGTACAATATACTGGCTGTATAATTAATCTTAATTGTTAGTATACCGTTATTTTTTTGATATTTTTCTACTTTTATTACTCTTTTCATAAAACTGCCCCTCCTGCCCAAACGGTGCAAGATAGAACCCCCCCCCCCTTCCATAGTATAAAATGATTGTTTTCAACGCCTCTACAAAAAAACCACTATCAATTTTTGGCGCCAAAGTTATTGTACTCCCCCCAATAGTTTTTGACAAAAATAAGAAGTTTTATTTTATAAAAAAAAAAATTGAAAAAAATGCTATAGTTTAAGTTACTTTGGTTTTGCAAAATATCAATTTTTATTGTTTTTTAAAAACCATTTTACCAAATAGTAGAGCAATTCTACTTCTTCGGAATCTTATTTATCAAACTGCAATTTTACTCTTAAGGCTTAGAGCGCTCGGTGAATACCAGCCTGTATAAGTAAAGAATCAATCATCCATCGGCACACAAAAACGAACGTCGCTAGAAAAAAGTTAATGGGGGCGGCGAAAATTGGTTCTGCCACAGACACAGACCGCAAAAACCCACGCAACGCCAACGCCTTCTGCATAATCACATTGTTTATACTACGTTTTCACCAAGAGCTAAATACAAAAATCTGCTACTTTTAACGATTTTAATATTTACACATTTAGTTCTCTTTCACAAAACTATAGGTAGATAAATAAGTACAAAACAAAGAAATAAAACAAAAAAAAAAGTATTATTTTTATCCAGAGCACGTCATGTGACAGCATCAAACATTTGGACCGTATGGATTTTTTCAGATTAAACATTCAGATAAAGAAGTAATATATACAAACAAAAATTAAGAGAAATGAATTAAGTGTGGTTTGCAGCGACTCGGCGTCTGCATTTGCGAGATACATTTTTTTGTGTGTATTGATTCGACTTTAATGTATGTACCTATGTAGTTTCTACGAAATGTATGACAACAATAATTACATGCTTTATAGGTAGTCTTCCAGTGAATGCATTGATATATTTTTTAAATCTTTTGGTTTTTATATAATTTTTTCGCATTTTTAATTGTAAGATAAAGCGATTAAGTAAAATGTTGCGTTTTCTCGCAACCTCATGAACTTTCCTTTCAATCATCTCACCCACGAGCAATTTTTTGGCAAATTCAAACGAAAAAATGGTAAAGGCACTATCTATGCCTACATATTATTAAAAAAAAGAATGAAAATGTGTAAGAAAAATTGTATGCACTGTACGTATACATATGTATGTAAAACCAATAGAAAAAATTTATGGATCCATAGTAAACATGAATATACTAGAAAATAAGCCCAGAAAAATAAAGCAAAACAAAGGTCAAATAAAAAAGAAAGCTCATTATCTACCCCCAAATCAATGCAAAGCAGGTTGTTTCTGCGATGGCGCGCTCAATTCATTGATATTTATTTCACTCTGCTCTCATTTGAAATCATCAAATAGACGCACCCCCAGAAGCCTCATAAGCGCACACTAAATATTGTTGGTCATACAAAGAACGAGAAACGTTTCATTTTCAAAAGTTTCTCGTCGAGCTTTTCCGTATCGTTTGTTCATCTACATCACTGTCAAAGTTTAAGTGTTTTTTGCGCTTTCCAAAAAATGAACTGCTGCGACAATTTCGAAAACTTACCCCTATAATTGAGAAAGAGAGAAATCGGAGCCTATCGAGGCCCTTAAGAAGCTTTTTCAATCCGTTTCGGTCTGTTGAACGTGCCGGTCGACTACGCGAAGATTTACGCAACCAGTCTAATAGAAAAGTAAAAAGAAATTTGTACCCAGAGAAGAAAAGCATTTAGGAAAGATAGATATTGTGACCGCTGCATTTTGGGAAAGCATCAGTTTGCATATTTGGAGTTTAAAAAGTTCGGTTTGGTTCTGACGAGGCAAGGAGAAAATAAGAAGCTTGGAATTTTAAAACTTTTCATTTCATTTGTTACGCTGCATTAATCGTTGGATATTAGTCAAATAAATAATAACGTGAATTTGAAGTGTACAACTCACCCACACCCTGTTCCCTCGCCCTTATCGAACGCAACAACCTGTCGCACACTGGTCATCATTGTTCATAATTATTGTGGTTGCTCGTTTCTGCACTTGGATTTTAACGATTTTTCCTTTTTCGATTCAATAAAAGGAATTAAAACAAAACAAAAACAAAAATAGCAAAGAAAAAAAAGAAGAGTCTGTCTGTGTTTTTGGAAATAAAATTTTTCTTTTACGAGCTTCTTTCTTATTCATTTATGATTATAAGAAAAGAAAGATAAAATTCAAATAAGAAAATAAATTAAGTTAAGTTCAATATTGAGTACTTAGTTCTTTACTAATCATCTCACATCTGCATATTCGAAAGGAAAAAATAATTTTTCTGAAAATGTCGTCGTCGATTGAAAATGATAACAATATCGAAAGAATGAAGGAAGATGGTGCCAGTGGAGGTGCTGAGAACATGATGAAAAATCGGCTCAGGAAGGGTGCCCTCAAGAAGAAGAATGTCTTCAATGTTAAGGACCATTGCTTTATACCCAGATTCTTCAAGCAGCCGACCTTCTGTTCCCATTGCAAGGATTTTATATGGTAAGGATATTCATTCATCATTCTAAGTATACAAAATAAATGTGTAAGTCTTGGGTTCAAAATATCGCAAACGATTTGATTTCATGATAAGAATAATGGATACATTTTGTTTGTAGGCTGAATAAGTGCGATTGGTTTTGGCAGGTGTGTACATTTAATGTCCTAATTATCTGACCTAGTTTGAGGTGAAATTATCCGCATCACAAAAACAATGTTTTTTTTTGTAGATACGGGTTCTGGTGCTGCGCATAAATATTCTAAAACATTAGCGGAGTGTCAGACCAGCCCCTCGGTATGAAGCACTCTTGAAAAATTGTCAAGTACAATATTTGAAAGGATAAAACATGTTATGATTTTCTTTGTTTTATTATTCTCCCAAAAAATAAATAACTTGGATTATTTCAAAGAAAAAATAGCGCACATTTCTTGCGAAGTTTCAATATTCATAACTTAATAGTTTCTCAGCTTTTTCTCTATATGAGATTTTTTTTCAATTTTTGGTTCGAAAATTTATTATTTTATATTGAACTTGAATTGAAGAATAGCGTTATGGAGTGAATAATTGAATTTTTGAGCAAGTGAAAGAACAAAAACAAAATACAATATAATATAATTTATCAAAAAATTCAGGTAAACATATATAAAAACATATGTAGGTATATACCTTATACCTAACTATGTATCTAACTACTACTGCTTTTAAAACCGTTTACTGATACGAAACTTAAAATTAATGTATGTTCTACTAAATCTCGTATGATCTTTATTTTAATCATCGTAAACTGTCACATAAGCGTGATCTGATCATGAAGCATGGATCTTAAAAACAAAATTAAAAAACTTTAAACCCATATAACTCCGCAACAACGAATGCTAGGTAACAAAAAGTACATGGAAAAATTAGATTTTCCTTTGTATATATAAACTATAGTACTATCATGGTGGAAGTCGAACGGGGCGACATCTAGTGTGTCTGCGCAACCCTTGCTCTTTTTTTTTTGCGGAGAGCTTATGGAGGTTTTAAATGATATTTATTGATATTTTTTGGATGCAATAATCCAAAAAATAGTCTCCTCTTGCCCCTACCACCAATTTTCGACGCTTAAAAACTCCCCAAATCGAATTTTACACCTCACATTTTGCAACGCCACCACCAGGACCATTGCAACCCTAAAAAATATTCGCATTGATAGTACTATAGTTTTCATATACAAAGGATTTTCTAAACTATAGAGTTGGTTTTTTAAATAAATTCCTTCTAAGTCATTTATTTTTACCTTTATTAAAAGCACAAATGTGCATTTTGCTGTTTCCATCTTGAGGGAACTTAGAAATTTAAAATTAGCCCGCATTCGTGTGAACCTCGTATATGTATCCAAAATGCGAAGAGTTCTCAGATATGTACCTTAAAAATGGTTGCGTTTAAGTGATATACGAGTTGGTGGTCGGATACACCTATCCAATAAATGTTCGCGCATTCGATTCTTTAATTGCTGCTGACCACCAATTAATATCCAAAGCTATCTCAAGTACCTACAGGATTTGCCTCATAAATTCATTAATTCTTTTAGTACCTACAATCAAAAAACCAGGGGTACATTTTAAGAGACTCATTGCACAAAAATCCTCCCTCGTTTTAAATGTATGCATTTACCCCTCTTCTTTAGCTTATTACAAATTTTTATAATTATTTCGATTCCTACCAGTGGTAGTTATATAGTTATAACAATTAAGTAAATAAATTAAATTGGAGGGAATCTTTCAGCAGAAATGTGCAAATCAAACAAAAATATTTCGAAATGTTGGTGGAGTTCGCTTTTTTTTTTTTTTTTTTTTATATTCAGCGCGCACTAAAGGGGATTTTATGTACCTTTTTTATGTCAAATACACAGTGCGAGCTTTAGGTATGTAGGAGGGGATGTGAAAGGAGATGTCGGTGAACATTAGTCTTGAATTTCAGTATATCACAATGAGAGGGAAAGACAGAGCGTGGAAGGGAATTCCACATTCGCGTAGTACGGCTAAAGAACGAATACCTGCACTTGACAGTACGGCCGAAATTGGGTTCAAGAGCAAACTGATGAGCATTCCTGGAAGCGCGAGTATTACGGTTGAATCGTTTAAGGGGAGGAATGCAACTGGCTATTTTATTTGAGCACTTACCGTAAAAGTAACGATAAAAGAGCGAGAGACAAGAAACGTTACGCCGGTGTTCGAGTGACGTAAAAGTATCGATGATGTTCCTCCCATCATTTTGAAGGCTCGTCTTTGTATACTGTCCAAGAGGCTTAAGTAAGTTGCTGGAGCACCAGCCCAGAGATGGGAGTTATACTCAAGCTTTGGACGTATATAACTTTTATAGATAACTAGCTGACCCGGCGACCCACCTCAAAGGCAATAAATAAGCAGATTTTCGAATTTATTAAGTTAATTTTTTTATTAGAAAAAAAAATAAAGTACATTAATCATTTATTATTGTTTCTGCACTTTAGTTCATATGTTGCTTTTCACTTGTGATACACGCCATTTTTTGTTTTATTATCAGGCGCAAAAACAAACAACGCAGATAGTCTTCCGACCCGTGAACATCATGCCACATATAATTGACCATGGGAAAAACATGGATGTTCTAGATTCAAAGCACAAACTTTTAAGGATTGGCCTTGAATTTGTTGATGGTCATGGCAAATGCAAGACGGATCGGAAATTGAAGTCCTCGGAATGAGAGCTTCCTCACCTTTGAATTTTCCTTTCAGTATCGTCGCGTAAATTACATTGTTCATCAATTTTCTAACTACCAAACACGTAGGAGTTTAAAAATTCATGTCTATAGTTGGTGGTGGCATTGTTCCAATGCTCTTATTTTAAATTATATAGTTCAGGTTGTCTACATCTTTATTCTTAGCCGCTAAAATTGCTCGTAGTGAGCAATTGGTCAGAGAAATCTTCAGCAGATGTATCATTGAGCAATGCAACTCTCATGTTTGTTCTTCCATGTTGCCCATGAAATATATTTGTAAAATGTATGCTGTTCATCTTCGAGTGGTAGTAATGATCCAATTCGATGATGAATCTGTCCTTGTATCTACAAAATAAAAACCAGTCAGTATTAACTGAGTTATATACACTTTTTTCGGTGTGAGAGTAGAGTTCAGAATTAGCAATTATATTATTTCTGTAAATTGGTGAAAATCATGCTCAAAAATTCCATAACATACATACAACCCAGGCTTATAAAAGCGTATTAATAAATACCTTAAATACCGGATTAAATCCTCGCTCTTCGATAAAATCTGCCCCAAATGACGTCATTTGGAAACAACCATTGTATTTTTAAGTGTTTGAAAGAAAATGGCGTGATTCTGGTGTTTCGCCACAAAGCAATGAATAGAATGGCTCAGGTGGCGAAGTCAAAAATAGCAATTTAACTTTACCACTAAAGCAGCATAATCCTGGCTGCAAAAAACTTTAATGCACCACAATACTTGCAAACAATGTCCATTTGCCCAATGCAAACGCCAGGATGCAAGCTGTAATCATTGCTGCAATCGTATCGAAACGCTGCTCGATTCAAATCAGCACTTGATAAATCTCTTGTTCTGCGTCGCAAATTATATCTATTTGTTGACCTCTGTTGTTCGCTCGATGATTTTGCATTGTCGACCGAGCCGTTTCACGGGCTCTTGTGATTGAGGAGCACGGAGTCGAGCCATTCTAACGCGGCGGCGCTGTTCACGTGCAATTTCTTGTTCTTCTTCAGTCCTTTCATTTGCAGTGTTTCGTATCCTTCTTGCCTTACGGCTTTGTCGGGAAACATTCGATCGTCTCGGTCGCGGCATTAGTAATTAAACTTCATTTCATTTCAATTCACCTAAATATTTATTTCAAAACTCAAATTTTCAACAATTCATTCATAGACAAAATTACTTTCATACTCGTAGCTTTTATTTATTTAATAGAAATAGTTTTAATATTGATTTCTTACAAAATCAAATTGTTATCCATACGTCCATTACATAACTGTCATTTGCGTTTTGTTATTTCGAGTCTGATTCTTTTTTGTTATACCACGTCTGATGTTTTATGTCAAGTCACACGGGAACGCTGTCGAACGGAATAAATAGTGTCCTATGTCCGTCCCCTGGCTCTAAGCTACCTCCTCACCAATTTTCAGCCATATCGGTAAAGCCGTTCTTGAGTTATAAATAGTGTAACTAACACGACTTTCTTTTATATATATAGATAGCCAGATCAGAAGGGGAAAAGAATTTCTTGCACCTCCAAAGGAAACCTAAACATCTTGCGGCATTTTTGGCGACGACGTTAAGTATGTGATCATTCCACAAAAGATGGTTTGTGATACAGATACCTAAAACCGCAAGCTGAGACTTTAACTACAGAAGGCAGCATTGAGTTTTCGAAGCATTAAATTCTACGCGATTTTTTAAACCCCATTGTACAATGCTGTCTATGTCAGAATTTAATGTTCTTGTCATATTTAGCCGTTTCAGTTCCACGTCCGAAGAGCAGGGATGTGAATCTGGAAACGAATATGAAAAGCTAAGAGTGCTATCGTCAGCGAAACAATTTAATGGATTAGTAGTTACAGATAGGAGATCATTAATGAAAATGAGAAAGTGGGTCGGAGACAAAACAGAACCCTGTGGCACATCAGCATTTATTTTGTGGGTTTCAGACTTGAATTCGTCTAATACTACTTGCATAGAGCGATTCGAAAGAAAGTTACTAATCCAACGAAGAAGGGTTTCATCGATACCAAAAGCACGCATTTTCGATAAAAGAGCAGGATGCCAAACTTTATCAAATGCTTTAGAAATATCAAGTGCAATAATCTTACTTTCTCAAAAACGATGTAAAGATTTGTTCCACTGTTCGGAGAGATAAACCATCAAGTCACCAGTGGACCTATTGCTGCGAAAGCCGTATTTCCGGTCATTAAGACGCTTTCGATCTTCAAGATATTTCTTGAGCTGATAATTTATCAGCGTTTCCATGACCTTGGAAAGAAGGGACGTTAGTGCAATTGGTCGGTAATTAGAGGGTGAAGTAGATTCGCCTTTTTTAGGGATAGGCTGGACAAATGCTGTTTTCCAACTACTCGGAAAAAGCCCAGAAGAATAGGATAGATGGAAAAGCTTACGCAGGGGCTTTGCCAGTGTGGAAGAACACCTCTTCAGAACAATGGCGGGGATACCATCCGGACCAGCGGATTTATGAATATTGAGATCTTTTAGGGCTCTCGCCACAGTACGAGTACGAAAGAAGATTTGTCCCATAGAATCATTTACGCGCTCAAGAACTGGGGGAGTCATGACACTATCAGACAGTGTAGAGTTGGCGGCGAACTGCCTAACGAATAAGTTAGCCTTCTCGAGAGAGCTAACGAAGGGAGTGTCATTGACAACGAGTGTTGGGACCGAGGAAGATGTTTTGTTCCTCATGTTTTTTACAAATGACCAAAAATTTTTACTACTTGTGGGACATTGTAGTATTATTTGCCTTAATTTTTGGTCATGCAAAAATTTGGTCCTTCGAATATGGGCGTTGCAGGCCTTCCTGGCTTGTTTGAGCTTTTTCCGGTTTTCCTCAGTTGGGTTGGCTCTAAAACAACGGAATCTAACCTCTTTGACCCTAATAACCTCTTTACAACTTCCATCAAACCATGATTTCTCTTTGGGTCTGATGCTTTTAGCCCTATTCGGGATAAAAGTTCTCATTCCCAAAAGAATCATATTAGTAATTATATCCGCGCTGGAGTCTACGTCACTACCGAGGAAGCATAGTGACCAGTTAAAGATCCTGAAAAAATTATTGAGGCCGTCCCAGTTGGCTTTCTCGTATTGCCAAACGGTTCTCACAGGAGCTCTTTCTCTAACTGGATTTTTTTGGCACGAAAAATTTGCGGAAATGATACTATGGTCAGATGTGCCTAGAGGCGGTAATACAATGATTGTGTATTTATCGGTGTCAGAGGTTAGAAACAAGTCAAGAGTATTTTCGGCTCGGCCATTAACGTCCGATATTCGGGTAGGCTCGTTGACAATCTGAGTAAGGTGGTTAAACTCCGCGAAGATCTAAGAATACATACCTTCGGGTGTTGTCTGGCCTGAATGTTCAAGCCAAGAAAAATTGTGTACATTGAAATCGCCCGTAATAACGATTTCAGTGTGAGGATGCAAGGATACAATTGTTTGGATGGAGTCGGACAGAGCATCAAATTCGCGAGAAGTTGAAACTCTGTCCAAATTAGGGCTTCGATATAGAAAACAATAATGAATGATGTGCTTGTTTACCGAGAATTTAAACCAAAGGAAGTTAAACAAGGGATTGGCACTAGGACCGTATTGTGGTTGAAATTGGTAAGCAACATCATTTCTTACGTAGACGGCGCGGCGCGGCGAGACCATGGTGGGAGAGGAATAATGGCACTAAGTTATACCCATGAATTTGAAATTCAGCAGGATCTGTATTTTCACCTACTTGGGTTTCACTTAGTGCCAAAACAGCTGGCCTGTTATTAACAGAATGGGCGTACAAAGCAAGGAAATTTGCTCTAAGCCCACGAATATTACAATAGTTAACTCTAAAATTTCCAATCATTGCGATATAAAAGAAAAAAAAAGACTAAAACAGACGAAAATCTAAGAGAAAAACTGAATATGAAAATAAAGTTCTTTACAATACACAACACTACTGGTGTTATGCCTTAGTTGTGATGTGAATTGATCCGAACCCTACCCAGCAAACATTTTTGTGAAGGTTCAGATTTCGTTCACCAAAATTGAAGAATAATATTCATAAAACTTTCAGTTTTGTGAATGAATTATGAATGAACACAAAGATCCACCAAATTTTTACGGGGGACATGCAGAGATTTGTTTGCTCCTTATGTATCAAGAAAAAAGAAAAAAATAACATTCAGTTTTCATTCATTTTTCATCCTTACTATGAAAGTGCACAAGAAAATGCTAAAAAAGATCTTGTGGTGGATCTTTCATTATGCAGAATTTTTTTGTTGTCCTTTATTTATTCTTTTTTTCTTACATAGGCAAAATGATAACGGGTCATTGTCGCGACAAAAGTTTTGTTTTCATAGTTAATTATTATTTCGCAAAAGTTTTTGATGTTTTAAAACGTGTCAGAGGACAAAAGGTGTTTATTTGAAATAAAAAAAGTGAAATACAAACGGAAAAATATAAAAAATGATTCCAATATGATTAACTAAAGTGAAGATATATATTCAGAATTCCTTCACTTAAATGAATTACATTGGAATCATTTTTATGATTCAAAAAAGGTTCATGAAGTAATCATTTAAATGAATATATGGAACTTCATATACGTTCATTTAAATGAAGAATTTTCGGATCATAATTGATTCACTAAAATGATTCAAATCGGTGTCTAAGAGCCCAGGTAAAAGGATTCAAAATGATTCATTTCTGAATTCTTTTTCGGTCGATTTCTTCACTTTTTTGATTTAATTATGATTCATTTCTGAATAAAAATGTTTGCTGGGTACAGTCAAGCAGTATTTTTCTATACATCTGAAATTATTCGCTCAGCAAGTGCATCAAATTAAGAGAGCTTAGATAAGCTCTATATAGTTCATGCACTTACTAAGCCAAATAACTGTAGGTGAGGAAGGAAAAAGAAAGGAATACTCACTTTGCTCTAAATACATTTTTTTTGTTATTTATTTGTTGTTGCTATTTTTATTAATTTTGTTGTGGCACTGAATTTAATTATGTTGATGAATTTTTTTGTGATGTATTTCTTTTTATTTGTGTTTTAATTTAGGTTATTGCACTTTTTTTTATGTTTATTATTGTTTTAGTTTTTTTTTTTTTTTTTTATATTTGTTATTGTTTGTTTAATTGACAAGACACTGAACGACAAGACAACGAGACAGACGATAGGGGACGAGGAGGCGACAAAACGCACAACATAGCACTCTCGCGAGGTGAGAATCCCCGACTTTAAAAAAAATAATAGGGGTATTCATGCAACGAGATAATTTTCCGCTTTGCAGAAAGATATAATTTTCCGCTTCACGTTTGCATGAGCACCCCATAAAAATTCTTGCATAAATGTGAGAAATAATCAGCTGTCACAACTAAACGTCACAAATTACTTCTCGAAACTTTATGAGGTTTATTTCTTCGCTTTCTGCATCAAATCTGTGAGATAAATTTATCTGGTTTGCAGAATATTTTTCCCATACAAATTTTGACAGCTCGTTTCTGCGGAGATAAAATTATCTGGTTTACGAGGTTTATCCGAGTTTTCCACCGTTGCATGAATACCCCTAATGTGTTTAGCTTCTCTCCGTTTTATTTTATTAATTTTAAAATGTATGTGGTTTGGATTTTGTCTATCATACTGCAGTCTTCTGCAATAAAACTTCATGTTGTTTGTTCTATGCCAATAAATATGTCCTAGTTGGTGTAAAGTATAAGTAACAGCAAGTTTCGGAATAAGTGGCGCAAGTGATCTTAAAAGAACAAAGAGTTTTTCATGTATGGCATTAAACATACAAAAACCATTTTTCGATAGGCAAAAGTTCTGTACGAAACTGAGTAATAAACAATCGGTAAATAGTGAAATGAATATATGCCACTAAATAAATTTTACATTTTATCACACATTTTAATAATATTTGATTGTCCCGTACAATTTTTCGTTTAATCCGTTCTTCATTATTTTCTGAATCCATCATGCTATGGCGGTTTTGCGGGTTTCATTTTAAGATGTTGGAACCAGTTGGATGCTTTCACGACTCCCAATAGATGTGATCATATTGTATGGTCATCATGTAAAAGAATATGGCGTCTTTGCTGTCTAAAATTCATGGAACTGTGATATTTCAATAAATTTTTTAAAGCTATCTACCAATTAATTAATACAAGCATTAATTACTAATTATGAAAAGGAATTTGATTCTTAATAGTGTAAAATTCTGCTTAGGGTTTGCAATAAAAACATATTTACTTTATTTAATAACTTCTACTTATTACATTTAAAATAAAACACACTTTACTTCAATTCAAATCACTTTTATTAATTACTAGCACAACAGTATGCAACACTTCACACATGTATACGGTAAACCACATCATTATTCTTTTCACTACTGTATATGGGCCCTCCCAGTTTTGGTGATAGTCCCTTTTATATTTTTATTTTTAAGTGTACGCTTGTACATAGAATGTCAGTTTTATTAGACTTGACCATTCTTTATTCCGTCAATTTCATTGAATTTTTGTGAACAACAACAACAACTTAAAGGCACTACCACCAACTGTTTTGTATGAATTAATTTTCTATTAATTCATTTATAATTTAATTTTTTGGGCGGAGTTATAGCTATTTCATGCTTGCCAGGCAATCATCAGACTCCTTAGTGGTGCTGAGCTTTTTAATCCAATTTTATTTGAAGAACACTTGTAGGATTCGAACCCACGCATATCAGATCTGCTCAGTCTTTGTAGTCATGTGCACTTACGCACTACACCACTTCAGACCACTGATGCTACGTGTCCAGATGTCGTACTTGTTCATCAAATGCATTTGGAGTCACAGCATTTTTATAAGCGCCTTAAAGTATGCTATCTTGTTCCGCCTCCATTTTTTCTCCATGCCTTACTTCGATAGACTACATATCGTAGTACGTATCAAAGGGGGGAGAGTTTCGGAAGAATCGGCCACTGGACCAGTCACAATTTATTCTTATTTATATTTTTATTTTTAAGTGTACGCTTGTACATAGAATGTCAGTTTTATTAGACTTGACCATTCTTTATTCCGTCAATTTCATTGAATTTTTGTGAACAACAACAACAACTTAAAGGCACTACCACCAATTGTTTTGTATGAATTAATTTTCTATTAATTCATTTATATTTTATTTTTTTTTGGCCGGAGTTATAGCTATTTCATGCTTGCCAGGCAATCATCAGACTCCTTAGTGGTGCTGAGCTTTTTAATCCAAAGACTGAGCAGATCTGATATGCGTGGGTTCGAATCCTACAAGTGTTCTTCAAATAAAATTGGATTAAAAAGCTCAGCACCACTAAGGAGTCTGATGATTGCCTGGCAAGCATGAAATAGCTATAACTCCGGCCAAAAAAATAAAATATAAATGAATTAATAGAAAATTAATTCATACAAAACAATTGGTGGTAGTGCCTTTAAGTTGTTGTTGTTGTTCACAATAATTCGATAGTCCCTTTTGTCGATGAGGATTGTAAAACCACATAAAGTGTCCTTCTTGAAATCCTGTTGCTGTCGCTCTTGTGTCGTATCTTATTTTCATCCGATCTCTAGACAATTTTATATTTGTCCTTGTTCGTTGATGAATTTCAATAAGCCTTTCCTTGAAGTCATCCACATATTCTTCTGTTCCCTGTGACTAATTTGGATGACAACCATATTTCACTTCACTTGGCTGCCAAATTTCTGATCCGAACAGGATTTCCGATGGTGTTTTTCCTGTCGAGCTATGGGTTGCAGGTAGGTTGGTAGAAATGACGATCTCAAAGCAACCTAGCCTGAGATCCAATAAGCTCTGTAGTGCGCCGTTTTGAAACCATAACTCGTTTGACCTATGATAGAAAGGCAAAGATTTATAGAGAAGCTTCACAGCGAATTATGCTAGAGCCATTTTGTCGCATTGAGAAAAAAGATTGGATCTCTGAACTTCGTCTCAGATAGCTCGTCGAGTTCGTGAAAGAATGCTTTTCCAAAGGATTGCATTCTAATGTTTGCCAAAGCAGGACATTAGCAGGGGAAATGGTTTACCGTTTCCCTTTCTCGTTGGTCACTGCAACTACGGCAAAAAGTGTTGTAAGATATGCCCAACTTCTCTGCATGAACTCCTATAGGTCAATGTCCAGTACAAACCGCAACAACCCTGGCTATGTCTTGCCTGGGCCTGCATAGAAAATCTTTTGTACGGGTATCTTCCTAGATATAATGCAGTTGGATAAATTGCTCCACCTTCGATTTGATTCAGTTTGATAAATAGAAAAGATTTTCCAAGAGGAATGTTAACCATTTCCGCAAGTTATCTATGAAGGGCCCATCCTTACCTGGCTAGCTCGTCAGGCCGTTCATTTCCCTCGATACCACTTTGGCCCGGAACCCAGGTCAGGGTAACAACAAGGTTAATATTCAGGCTCGCAAGCTCATCGCGAAATTGCTGGATCAGTTTAGATGAAGATGTGGCCGAGTTAATGGCTTTGACAGCTGCCTGACTGTCTGTCACGATTCCATCTTTCCAATCTTTTCTGGTTGGGAAAATAACCTTAATACCCTTAATTAAGGAGTGCAGTAGTCAGTATTTACCGAGATAATATCTGAGGGAATTAATTTCGTTGTGTTGCTGTGACCGTAAGGTTTTGACTGAGAGCAGGCCACCACACAATCGAACCATATATTGCACGTACTACGGCTGTGTACGTCCACAAAATCATCTTCGACTGAAGTCCCCACTTTTTGCCTAAAGTTTTCCTGCAGGCGTAGAAGGAAACACACGCCTGCTTAACCCGTACTTCAATATTTAGTTTCCAGTTTAATTTAAGGTCGAGTATAACTCCCAAATATTTTGCACTGGAAGACAATGATAGTATTTGACCGTTGAGTCGAGGTAGCGTGAAGGGCGGTACTTTAGTTTTGGTGGTAAAGAGCATCAGTTCAGTTTTACTTTGGTTAACTCCTAGTCCACAACTCGTGGCTCAGTTGCTAACTTTCTTCAAAGCCATCTCCGTGATTTCACTAATCACAGATGTGTGCTTTCCTGACACCAATAGTACCAAATCATCCGCATAGGCTACCGCCTTCACTCCACATCTTTCTAATTTAACGAGAATTGCATCCATGACCAGAAGCCATAGAAGAGGTGAAAGGACACCACCCTGGGGTGTTCCTCTACTCACGTGTTTGGTTGAGATTGTATTGCCTAGAGTGGCTCGAATCTTCCTACCACTGCGCATGGAAATAATCCATTCTCGAATGTAGCCATCTACATCGAACTTAACGAGCGATTCTTCTATAGATTCGGTAAGAACGTTGTTAAAAGCACCTTCTATGTCTAAGAAGGTGGCAAGAGTAAATTCTTTATAGTGGATTGTTTTTTCTACAGTACGCACTACCTCATGGAGGGCAGTCTCCGTGGATTTGCCCTTAAGATATGCATGCTGAGAGCTTTCAAGAGGTCGTCCAACTAGGATATCTCTAATATGGTAATCTAGAATGCGCTCCAAGGTCTTAAGCACAAAAGATATTAAGCTTATTGGTCTGAAATCCTTCGTGAATTCTTGACCTCGCCTACCAACTTTCGGGATACAAACTACTTTGACCTGTCTCCACGACATAGGCACATGTTTGAGAAGGAGGCATCCTTTGAAAATTTGTTCCAGCCATGGAATTGCCACCTCATGCAACTTTTGAAGCATAACTGGCAGTATGCCATACATGCCTGGGGATTTGTATGGAGAGAAAGTATTAATGGCCCACAAAATATTTTCTCTAGTTATAACGGAATTGACTTGCTCCACATGAGCTACGTTTAGCTCTGTGGTTTTAAGCGATTCGGGGTTATCACTCTCGCAACCCGGAAAGTGCGTCTTCATCAGTAACTCCAGAGATTCTGCTGGAGAGGCTGTCCAGGATCCATCAGGCTTTTTTAGAAATGAAGGATTACAATGTTCCTTCGATAAAACTTTGCTGAGCCTTGCGGAGTCCTTTATGTCTTCAATTGATTGACAGTATTCTCTCCAGCCTTGTCCTTTGGCTGATGATAGGGCACGCTTGTAGATTTTAAGAGAGTCTTTATAGGGTTGGCAAAAATTATGTTTGTGGCAGATACTAAAAATTGCCCTCGTCATTTTCCTAAGACCGGACAGTTCTCCATTCCACCAAGAAGGATGGGTTTTACGACTATATTTAACTGGACAAGAGACTCTAAAAGCTTTACTTATAGAAGTGTCAAAGGTGTTCACCTTTGATTCAAGGTCTACTATCGATTCTGTGAGATTCGGTAAGTTGCTCAATTTTGAATTTGCAATTTGACTGAACTTCTTCCAGTCAGTTCTTTTGGGATTTCATAAGGTGGAGGGTTTTTCGAGTCGAATTAATTCAAAGGGGAAACTCTCTAATTCTCCACTAATAAATTACAGTTGTTAACTAAAGTAACATCAAGCGCATCCTCCTATCCATCATAATTTTCCGAGCTCGGAAAGATGAAAGTGGGAGTATTGCCTCTATTACATATGGTGTTATTTTTTTTTTTTTTATAATCAGCACACACACAAGGGGATTTTATGTACCCTTTATTATGTCAGATACACAGTGCGAGCTTTAGGTACGTAGGAGAGGATTTAAAAGCAGATGTCGGTGATCATTAATCTTGAATTTCAGTATATCACAATGAGAGGAAAAGACAGAGCGTGAAAGGGTATTCCACATTCGCGTAGTACTGCTAAAGAACGAATCCCAGTACTTGACAGTACGACCGAAGTTGGTTTCAAGAGTAAACTGATGAGTATTCTTACCGTAAGAGTAACGAAAAAAAAGAGTGAGAGACAGGAAACGTTACGCTGGTGTTCGAGTATAGTAAAAGTATCAATGATGTTCCTCCCATCATTTTGAAGGCTCGTCTTTGTATACTGTCCAAGAGACTTAAGTAAGTTGCTGGAGCACCAGCTCAGAGATGGGAGTTATACTCAAGCTTTGGACGTACTAATATAACTTTTTAATAGATAATAGTTAGATCAGAATGGGAAAAGAATTTCTTGCATCTCCAAAGGAAACCTAAACATCTTGCGGCATTTTTGGCGCCCTTAAGTATGTGACCATTCCACAAAAGATGGTTTGTGATACACATACCTAAAACCGCAAGCTGATTAGTTTCTTCGATGCAAGTGCCACTCATAGACAATGGCATGGGGGGTACGTCTCACTTTAACGACAGAAAGCAATGTTTTCGAAGCATTAAATTCTACGCGGTTTTTTAATCCCCATTGTACAATACTGTCTAAGTCAGAATTTAATGTACTTATCATATTTAGCCATTTCAGTTCCACGTCCGAAAAGCAGAGATGTGAATCTAGAAACGAATATGAAAAGTTAAGGGTGCTATCGTCAGCGAAACAATTTAATGAATTAGTAGTTGCAGAGAGGAGATCATTAATGGAAATAAGAAAGAGTAAGAGGATCGGGGACAAAACAGAACCCTGTGGCACAGCAGCATTTATGTTGTGGGTTTCAGACTTGAATCCGTCTAATACTACTTGTATAGAGCGAATCGAAAGAAAGTTACTAATTCAACGAAGAAGGGTTTCATCGATACCAAAAGCACTCATTTTCGATAAAAGAGCAGGATGCCAAACTTAATCAAATGCTTTTAAAATATAAAGTGCAATAATTTTACTTTCTCCAAAACGATGTAAAGAATTGTTCCACTGTTCGGTGAGATAAACCATTGATCACCAGTGGATCTATTGCTGCGAAAGCTGGTTATGAAGAAGTTTTCGATCTTCGAGATATTTCTTGAGCTGATAATTTATCATTGTTTCCATGTAAGTGCAATTGGTCGGTAATTAAGAGTGAAGAAGATTCGCCTTTTTCTGGGATAGGCTGGACAAATGCTGTTTTCCAACTGCTCGGAACAAGCCCAGAAGAATAGGATAGATGGAAAAGCTTACGCAGGGGTTTTGCAGGGTTGAAGAACACCTCTTCAGAACAATGGCGGGGATACCATCCGGACCAGCGGATTTACGAGTACGAATGAAGATTTGTCCCATAGAATCATTTACGCGATCAAGAACTGGGGGAGTCATGACACTATCAGGAAGGGAGGGGGTCGAAATGCTGTATTTTAAAATACTGTATTGTCAAAATTCTGTATAATACTGTATGATACTGTATGGTCATAATACTGTATGATTAATATTCTGTATTTCAAAATCCTGTATTTCAAAATACTGTATGTACAAAATACTGTATCATCAAAATACTGTATCTCATAATACTGTATCTCAAAATACTGTATCTCATAATACTGTATCTCAAAATGCTGTGTGAGTAAAATACTGTACTTAAAAAAAATATTTTTGCATAATTCCGTTCTTAAACTTCCATTATAAAAAAAAAAACTAAAAGCAGAACTCGAATTATGTATATGTTTTGTATATCATTTATTGAATTGTATTAACAAAAACAAAGTAACGAAAAATTACAACAAAACAAATCAAAATCACAAAATTCCTTGTACATTAATGCTAACTAACATAATACAAACTTAAGATTATAAGCAAAATTTTTGTATAAACTTAGATTTTTTGCTATTCTTTGTAGCCAATATGGTTTAAATCATTGATCTTTTTCATTACACGTGCAATTTTTTTATTTCTAAGAACAGTTTTCTTCTTTTTCCAAATATGTTCACCATTTCTAACCAATTCAATTAATTTGGTGCAATTGCTGATTATAAATTTATGATCAAAACAATTCATGTAAAATTGTGAGAGAGATACAAACAACTAAGAAGAAAATGAGAAAGAGAACGATACCATTTATTTTGTTTTTGTTTTAATAAATTCAAAGACACATAAATTTATCATAGGTACATGTTATTGTTCAAGGGAACATTCAAAATACATATTAAAACAAAACATATTAAAAATCGTTTTGATAATGTAAAAAAGTGCGCACTTTTTTACATTATCAAAACGATTTTTATTTTTCAGCCTATTTACAGTATTTTCAAATACAGAATTTTGAAATACAGAATTTTGATCAACCAGAATTTTGAAATACAGCATATTGACTTACAGTATTTTTATCATACAGTTTTTTGTACATACAGTATTTTGAAATACAGTATTTTGAGATACAGTATTTTAAATACAGTATTTTGACCCCAACCCTTTAATGAGGACTGTATAGCTATGTAGGTTAAATGATGACTTAAGCCATATACATACATATCCTTTCGTTGTCAAATGGTAACTGCATAAAGCTTAATCCTGCCAAGTCTGTTGCCATGCTGTGTTCTAGAAATGAGATTTACTTTAATGATTTTCCTTCGATCGTATTTGATAATGAAGTAATTATCTAGGTGAAGGATGTAAATACTTAGGATATAGAATATTATACACAGAAACAGCAATGGAAAAATTAGTAAGTGGTGTGATCGCTAGGTGGCCGACGTGTGGAACGTGTTCATGAGAGTACTATGCAAATTTATATACAATGGGCTTGTCTTGAAACTCCACAATATCATCCACAACAAGTGTCCTAGTTATCTGAGTGAATTTCTGAATTTTGCTCATTCCCAAAGAGGTTTAAAATTTATTTTGCCGCGTTTCGCATACAGCATAGCAGAACGCTCTTTTTGCGTATCTGCAATTCGTTTGTGGAATGCTCTTCCAGATGAATTGCAAAGAACTGCCATGCCCAAAGCCTTTGGGAGGGGACTATTTTTGCACTACTCAAATCAAAAATAGGTACTTATATTGCACAAATACATATACAAAGTCTTTTTCTTTCCTTTGTTTTTATTTAAATGAATATATGCTCTGCTTTTATTTTATATATTTTATAAACTCAAATCATATTATATAATTTTTTTTTCTTTTTTTGGTAATAATACAAAGTTACATACATATTTTTGTGAAATTAGTTTTTTTTTGCTAGCTTTTAGAATTATATATGTACATTACATATGTATATATATATATTTTTCTTTAATATATTTTTCATAGTTTTGAATACCCTATAACCTGTGTCAGTTAAATTATCGATGCTCTAAAATTTTTTATCTGAATGTGTCATTGTAAATTGAATCTTTCTTTTAAATAAATGAAATGAAATGAACCTGCCGAGCCTCCTCATCCTATTGAAGACAGTTTGATCCACAACTGTTTTGGTTCAGGCCACTTGCTGAAATAAACCATGACTACAAGAATGTATCGGTTTCCGTTACTTTTTACTTTGAATTTTTCTAACTGGTCCCTTTGCTATCAGCACGAGTATCCTATTTTCGGCACCATCTTTCGAAGTAATCTCGTAATCTATTGCAAGTAGCCAATAAAACCGCTGCCGTTCCTTTTCCAGTGTCTTATTCACTCCCAACAGAGCTCCAGAAGTTCCATTACGCATCTCTTGAAGTACGTCATTGACCAACGAGGTACGACTATCTGCATCACATAATTTACCGTCTACGGATTCCCATTCACGACTTAATATCATTTCTTGCACATGAAGCGAATCACATTGAGCCCAATATGCTTTGAGAGTCGGGCTTCGGTCGGAGGTATCACACTATTCCGGTTTCTCTTGGTGTTCCTTCCGGGCAAGAATAGGTTCGATATCCAAATCCTCTTGTTGGGCCGTTTTGAGATCTTCCTTGCTCCCGCTGTAAATGGGATCAGATTTTGTTCGTTGACCATTTCCTTTTCTTCTTGGCGTGTGCATTGTGCAATGCTGACAGTCTGGTTTGCACGGTTGCAGGGATAGTGCGTCTGCGTTTGAATGCAGCTTTCCTCTTCGATGTTGAATCTCGCAGTCACCGTCTGCAACCTTTCGATCCATCTTGCTACTTGACGTTCTATATTTTTGAAGTTTAAAAGCCAATTGAGTGCACCATGATCTGTTCGAAGAAGGAACTTCTAACCATAGCTGATGTACTTATGGTAGTGCTTTGTTGCCAATATCAGAGCGAGAAGTTCCCTCCTTATAACGCAATAATTCCTCTCTGGTTTCGAGAGTACATCGTTGTAACAGGCGACAACTTTTTCAACTTGCGATAATACAGCTCCAATTCCAACGTTACTTGCATCAGCGTCGATGATGAAAGGTTTTCTTGGATTTGGGTAGGCCAGCACAAGTGCATTACATAAACGCAGTTTCAGTTCTTGGAGACTTTTCTCGCACTCACCTGACCATTTGAACGGCTTTTGGTTTTCACAATGTTCGTCGAATGTTTCACCGTACAGGATGACATCGTCCAGGTAGACCAGGCAAGATTTCCAAGTTAGTCCATGCACTCCATCAAACGCTCAAAAGTTTCAGGAGCGTTGCATAGTCCGAATGGCATCACATTAAACTGCCACAGACCGTTTCCTGTGGAGAACGCCGTCTTTTCCCGATCTTCTGGGTGAATTTCCACATGGCAATCCAAATCCAAAGTCGAAAACCATTGGGCTCCTTCCATTGCGTCTACGGTGTCGCTGATTCTGGGTAGAGGGTAGATATCTTTCTTTGTCGCGTCACGTCGCGTCGTTCAGTCTTGGGTAGTCTACACAAAATCGAGTCCTTCCATCCCTCTTTTTGACTAGAACGACTGGTTATGCCCAAGGACTTTTTGAATTTTCGATTACTCCATTTTTCTTCACTGTCGATATCATTTTTCAAACTTCAGCTTGTTTTGCCAAAGAGAGACGTCTTGCTTGTTGACAAATTGATCTTGCATCTCCTGTATCAATTGGATGCCGCACTAGTTGTATTCGACCATACTGTCCGTTGGGTGAAGAGAATATATCAGCACAGTCATGAAGAAGATCTCCAGCAATATTAAGGTGATGTTGGCTCAGTTTAGATGACTCCAGAATTTGGTCTTTTAATCTTTCAAAGCTCAGGGGCTTCTTTGTTTCCGCTTCGGTGATTTTAGTAATCGCGAATACAGGTTCACATTGCCCAACTATTAATCCTTTCTTGAGCTTTATTTCGTGCGTTCGTTATTCAGAATACGTACAGGATCCATGTTGTTCTTTGGTGCCACAAGAGTCTTCTCTACCAATATGTTTTGGGAACTTTGTTCCGCAAAACATTTTCTACTTGGGAAGCTTGTTCTGCTGCTTCCATGGTCAGAGCAAACGCTAAAGTTTCAGGAAGCGTACGTTTTCCAGCAGTTCGAATTGCTCGCTGTAAGTTGATGTCAGATACAGCACGGATGAAGGCTTCTATTGCAAATTGGCGGATGATTTCATGCCCTGCAGCTGGATATGCGAAATGCGCCAACCGTTCGATATCTGTTTTAAGTTGTTGCAGAGAAGACTTTTTTGCATATGGCCATCTCCAAAACGTTTGTCTATGGCCTGAGCAAGAGCACTGAAGTTGTCATTCTTTTCTGCTAGAATGGTTTCCAGCAATTCAGCAGCAGATCCTCTGAGGGCAACCGTCAGAGCTATAAATTTGTATTCTTTGTCCCAGCCGTCCGTTGCTGCGGCTGCCTCACACTGTTTTTTGTATTTAAATTTTCTTGAAAAATTATGAGGTCAGCTTTTCTTCCAGCAGTAGGAAGGATTCGTTTATTCAGCTCTGCCTTAAGTTCAACACAATTCAATTCAATCACTATCTTACCCATTTTCCTTTTGTTTTCAAAATCTCATGTCAGAGTGTTTGTTAACAAACTTCTTTGAAACGGCTTGACCGATTTTTAATTTTTGTAGGCAGGTCTAAGAATAGGTTACAGGCTATTCCTTCCTCTCTCAGTGGTCAAAAATTGATCAATTATTATCAATCGATGAGTTATCCCCACCCCCGCAGGTGTCTACAAGTGTCAACTTCAACGCAGGAGCATGGAGTAGGGATGAAAAAAAATCCGTTTGCTATCTATGTATCTCACGCAATAACCTCTCTCTCACTCCCTAAACAGTTTATAGCTTGTGCTATGTGCCCACACAATACAGGAATCATGTGAGGCTGGCAGAAAGAGTAATTTTGATAGCAACGGTTTAAATTCAAGATACAACAGTTTTTGCCAGAATTGGTGCCATACAAATCGATGCACATACATACATATGTAGTTTGCGATGTCAACGAGGCTGTAAATCACTATTTTCTAAGCATACCATCGCACTATACACAACTGAAACTTGGATCTTGTACATTATTTTACTTCGAAATTTCAGTCCACCATGGCTATGCGATGGCACGAAATTAGTCATAAAAAATTGATGAAATTTTTTTCCGAAGCCAGTGTTTTAAACAGTGTTGTTCCTCTACGCGTCGACTTTGATTGTCTACTTTTCTACGTAGACAATTGTGTCAACAATGTAGACAATGTCGACAATGTAGACAATGAAGTCGACAATGTAGACAATGAGGATATTTCATTCTAATCTGTCACAGTCCTGTCATTCTTGATTGTTCTTTCGCAAGGTTTATTTCTATTTAGAAAAGGTGCGTGTCTGACTTCAATTAAATATCGAAAAATTGAGCTATTTGATAATAAAATGATGTCTGTTCGACGCAAAAAGCTTTTGATGAACTTGGTTTCCTTTTAATGAAATCCAACAACAAATATGTAGCAAAATGCAGAGTGAAAGACTTAAATAACACAAATTTGTTTTGTTTATATGATTAAGAAGACAAAAAAGTTGAAAAATTGAAATAAAATTGATTGTCTACGTTGTCTACATTGTCTACATTGACATGTAGACAATGATGAATTGTCTACGTTGAATTGTCTACACGTAGACAATCATGTAGTCTACATTTTTTGTCTACATGGAACAACACTGGTTTTAAATGGCAAGTACTGAGAAGATAATATATTGCTGCCACGAATTCCAATCACACACGTGCCAATTGAGTTCTCAGATATTCAATTTCCAATTATATTCGTGCACCATGTTTTTCAACACCACAATGCATGACATGTTCTCGCTTGGACAAACATTCCAGTTTGTTTTTGTTAGCTAAAATTACTCTTCGAGGTTGATGCTAGGTTTTTTTTTAACAATTTTAGATAAAAATATCTATCGTTTTTTTTTAGTGTACGCTTTACTTTTAAAAGATAAGTTTAAATTTTTGTTAGTTAAGTTAATGAAGAACATTGAATCAAAGAAATTAATGGTTGATATTTTTATGGGCCGTCATCGCCCACAGCGCTCCATTCCTCTTTCAGTCATAGACCCTATCCCCACGTATCAACAATAATATTGATTTTCGACCATAAAACAAGAAATAAAAGTGAAAGAGTGTGTTCGTAATTTCGTATAGACCTTCAATTTTAAATTAAATTCGTCAGACCCGCCGGACTTCTAAGTATTTGCATGGTAGAAGATTTTAACTTCTTAAAAGTTGTTGAAAAATAAAGGGTATTTTGTAAAATTTAATAGATTTTTGTTAATGAAATGCCAAAATTAGAAAGAGAGCAGATACATATATATATACATATATAAGTTATGGCACCAAGAAAGAATAAAAACAAAAAGCCATAAAAATCATTGGGATGGGATCATTGTTCTATTAAATGAACTAGATATTTATTGTGTCATTTATCATCATCTCGGACACAGAAAACACCCCTTTTATATTCAAGTATTTGAATCGTCTTTGTTTATGAAAACAAAGTGTCGCTTCATTTCTATATTTAATAAACAAACCAAAGTGTCGCAGCATCTTGTAACACACACCAACACTAGGGAGCGTATCGGAATCCCGGTTTTTATAATCCCGTTTTTCAAAAATCCCGAAAAAAAAGTTTTAAAATCCCGTCTTTTAAAATCCCGATTTTTTGAAATCTCGGCTTCTAAAATCCCGCTTATTCAAAATCCTGATCTACATATTACAATCCCGCTTTTTAAATTCCCGTCAAATCCCACCAAACATGTTATTTGCAATGCATATCCATATAACTTAACTTATTGTTGTTTATATTCTTTTATTATTATGTTAAGATAAAAAGAAAATACGTCGTTATGTTTTTGGTTTGCACTGTAAAATTTACACATTTTTTTGAAAATTAACTAATAAGAAATACTGCAAAATGTTATGTTATATTTTGTTATTATTTTGTTAATCATAAGAAGCTTATTTTTTTTTGTTTTTAGACATTCTGTATTAGATATTTTATTTTGATATTGTAATATTTGTTATACGTTTAAATAAAATGAATTTAAAAAATCACAACTTTTATTGTTTTTTAAATATTTTATAATCCCGTTTTTTATTATCCCGCGCGATTTTTTGAAATAAAACAACTCGTTTTGATTGCAAAAGCGGGATAATAAAAAACGGAGCCGAATTGCCCACGCTATGTTTCAAGAAACCATATGTATCAATTATGAAAAAAAAGAGAATGTGAAAATTTGTTCATTTTGTAACAAAAATGGACACGAAGAACTACATGTTCGTTTAGGGCGAAACAAAGTTCAGAAAAGAAAAAAGTTAATTTATGTACAAATGCATCAATATCTGACTACACAAGTGATGCATTCATAAAGGGAAACGCTTTACCATTGCTTATTAGATACTGGTTCTGATTGTTCGTTATTAAGAGCGGACGTTGCAAATCAAATACCCCTAGAAAGAACTCCTCATTTGCTAAGTATTCAAGGTATTTCTAATCACCCAATTCTTCTTACAGAAAAATGTTAACTCTTGGTTGAATTTGAAAATCTCAGTACCGAAATAAATTTTCATATTGTTGACAAAGGGTATCTTAAGAACGAGATTATAATTGGACGTGATGTATTAAGTGACCCATCATTAGAAATTCGAGTTGATAAAAATGGTTCAATGCTGCAGCGAAAGAGTTATGACACGTTCTCTTCCAATTTGGTATCAAAAAAGTTTGAAGAAATTCTCTTTGATCAAAACGATGAAGTGAACAAATTGTTGAAAAAATATTCGGCTTCTGTTGTGAATGGGTTTCCTGTAGCAAAAGTGAAAACTGAAGAGCTGAACATTCGACTCAATGAAGATGTGGTTGTAAATTACAGACCATACCGAATGGCTTTTCAGAACAAACAATACTAAATGAAATTATAACTGAACTTAAGAACCACAATATAATCCAAGACAGCGATTCACCTTTCGCTAGCCCCGTTGTATTAGTGAAGAAGAAAAATGGTCAACAAGGTCTATGTGTAGACTATCGAACATTAAACCGTGTGACTGTGAAGGATCGATACCCTTTACCTAGAATTGACGATCAGCTTGACCAACTGTCTGGCAACAAATATTTTTCATCGCTCGATATGGCTTCAGGGTTCCATCAGATACCCATTCAAGAGAGTTCAATTGAAAAATCAGCTTTTGAGACTCCAGATGGCCATTACGAATACCTGAGGATGCCATTTGGTCTTGCAAATGCACCCTCAGTTTTTCAGCGAGCAATTTATAAGGCATTGGGAACGTTAAAAGACAAAACCGCACTTGTTTATATGGACGATGTTTTGATACCATCAAAAACTGTTCAAGAAGGGATTAAAAATTTGGACCTGGTTTTAAAAGCGTTAATTGAAAATGGATTTTCCTTGAATATTAGAAAAATATAGAAATCGAATACATTGGTCGAGAAATTTTTGTTGAAGGAATAAGACCTGGACAGTCAAAAATAGAAGCTCTTATAAAGTCAGAAACAAATCCGGTAGTTTATGGGATTATCAAGCTATTTTCGAAAATTTATTCTTGAATTTGCTGCAAAAACCAGATGCATAACTGCTTTAACAAAGACTGATTCTTGATTCAACTGGAGTAATGAATGTGAAGAAGCACGTCAATACATTATCAAGCAATTAACCAACCGACCTGTATTAGTTTTCTTTGATCCAAACCTTCCGACTGAGCTGCATACTGATGCTAGTGCTTTGGGCTATGGCGCTATTTTATTTCAAAACATTTAATTTGCATGTCGTAGCTTATTATAGCCAAAGTACAAAACCTTATGAAGAAAAATATCACAGCTACGAACTTGAAACCCTTGCTGTTGTTAATGCGGTGAAAAACTTCAGGATATAAGTTAACACGAAGTTTGACTCTACGGAAATGCTGACGATGCGTCTGGCTGTTTACGAAGAAAAGCAACAATCGTGGGAATGTAAGGTAGCATAAAGAAATAATGCCAGGTTGCATTTAGGTACCTAGCATGTTAAGAAACAAATTGAAGTAAAATTATTTTTAAGTTAGTAGTTAATTGATATCGATTCAATAAAGGTCAGAGCAACCTGCTCTGAAAAAAAATATTTTTTTATAACAAAAAATTGGTGTTTTGATTAACTGGCGCCCAACCTGTGTGGCTTCGAACTATACGCGTTTAATTTGTGCTAACCATTGCCATTAATTTACGTGACATTTTAATCCTGTGCAGAAAAATACGTGTTTGAATTGTGCTAACCATTGCCGTCTTACCGCGTATTACTCATAATTTGTGAAAAAAAAATCGCAACTTCGTAAGTGAGTGACAAAAGCAAATCCAAGAAAAGAGGCCCCCCAGTAAGCCGATAACCAAGGACAAAAAGGAGCAGTCAACTGCAGCCGCTTGGATCAGGAATAGAACCACCGGAAATAATAAAAATTTGTTAATCAGCAACTATGAATCAACAATTCATCATATTATTGTAAGTTTATTCAATAATTTAAAAAAAGTTAAAGTTATCAGGAAAACCAAATTAAAATTATTAAAAGAAATTTTTTATTGTGAAAAAAAAAAACAAAGCACAAAATAATAAAAAATGATTTCATTCCTTTTGAAGAATTAGAATAAAACTAAAATTTTAGCGAAAATATCTTTTTAAGTTCATTAAAAAACAAAATTAAAATCACTAAAAGAAATTTTTATTGTGAAAAACAAAAAAAAGAAACAAAGCACAAAATAATAAAAAAGTGATTTCCTTCTGTTTAAAGAATTAGAATAAAACCAAAATTTTAGCAAAAATATTTTTTTAAGTTCATAAAAATTTTTAAATCGTATGTTTAGAAAAGTTTTGGGAAAATTTTCATTTCATCTGTATTTTTAAAGTGTAAACATATTGCTGCCTTTGTTTGTTTCCACCCTTTTTCCTCAATATTTTGCTAATTCTTATTTTGTTACCTTCATTTTTACCCTTCTTTAAAATATGGCGAATCCAAATAATTTAATCCGACCACCTGTTATCAATCAACCTCCTCCACCCGCTCCACCGATTCAACCGGTTCTTAACCAAAATGATTTGGTTCAACTTATTACTAGACTAGTAAGCGAAACTCTACATATCCAGGGAAGACAGATTTTCAATTCTATTATGAACCCTGCAGCCGACATAAACAATGATATAGATCAACCCATTAATATAGCAGATAATAATCTGAATGATTTAGATAAAATACCCGACGTGGTAAAAAGTTTGAGGGAATTTTCCGGACAAACACATGAATTTAATTCATGGAAAAAAAGCATTGACAGAATTCTTAAAATTTATGAGCACCTTAAGGGTACTCCAAGATACTACGGTATCTTATCTGTCATAAGAAATAAGATAACAGGACATGCTGATGTGGTACTTGAGTCCTATAATACACCCCTTAATTGGGAAAAAATATCCAAATGCCTTACATTGCATTATGCAGATAAGAGGGACTTAGGCACCCTCGAATACCAGATGACTACTCTGGTTCAAGGTAATAACACGGTTCCTGAATTCTATCAAGCCGTGTATCACCATTTGTCTTTGATCCTCAATAAATTAGGATCAATTGAAATGAGTCAGGATTCTATGAATAATATGACTCAGTGCTACCGTGACAAAGCCTTAGACACCTTTGTCAGGGGCCTTAAAGGAGATCTTCCTCGGTTACTCAGTATCAGAGAACCAGCAGATCTTCCCCAGGCTTTGCATTTATGCCTAAAGCTGCAAAATGTAGACTTTAGAGCACAACATGCTAATAATTCACAAAGTTTCAGCAGAAAAACGCATCAACAAGCACCTCCAGTTCCTCCTAGAAGAGAAAACTTTCAAAACCCTCGGCCAATACCAGCTCCCAGACGTGAGTTTTATCCTCACTTACTGCATGACCCACGTACTTCTCAATCCCCGCAGTTTAATAAGGACGTGAACTACCAACCTAGATATCAACAGCATCAGCAGCCAAGAATCCCACCAAATCAACGACCTCTTCCACCGAAACCGATGTCCATTGATTACTCTCTAAAAACTCAAAAGGTGAACTACCAAAATAGACCAAGGAATCAACAATTTACTCAAAAAAGTCAACATTCACAACAAATGCACCCACCACAAAAGATGCAGCGCATCTATCATACTCAACCAGGTGATGACGAAAAATCTATGGAAGAATATGAAGCAGAAATTGCAAAGGAAGACCAAGAATACGATGAATCCCTAGAAGAATACGTTGACCAAGAAGAGAACAACAACTTAGAACAACCAGAAGAACTAGACGACATTTATTTTTTAGATTAAAGTCCTCTTCGCTTCCTTTTTTCGAACACATTTCCAGAAGCGGAGAGATCCTGAAATTCCTTGTTGACACTGGGTCGAATAAAAATTATATTCAGCCTCGTCACATAAAAAATCCCATTCTTAATGAAAATCATTTCTATGCTAACTCTGTTGGAGGTAGCATTAGGATAACGCACCACTCACTCATTCAAATTTTTGGACCTCAAACTGACAAAATTAAATTCTTCATCCTCCCCAGCCTTATTTCATTCGACGGCATTATAGGACATGATACTCTAAAACAACTTAATGCCATCATCCATGCAAAGAAGAATCATATGTCCATTCAGCCTAGTTCCACTCACCCAAGAATTTCAATTCCTCTTAAACAGCATCTGTCAGAATTTGTCAACAATATAAGAACCGATCACATGACTAAAAATCAATGCACCAAGCTTAAAGACATTATTCGTAAATGCCCAAATCTTTTTTCCGAACCAAATGAAAAATTGACCTATACTACAACTGTAAAAGGAGAAATCCGAACTACAACTCGGGATCCCGTATACTCTAAATCGTATCCTTATCCCATGGCACTAAAGAATGAAGTTGAAAAAGAGATTCAAAAACTATTAGGAGACGGTATTATCAGACCATCAAAATCACCCTACAATTCTCCGGTTTGGGTAGTCCCCAAAAAAATGGACGCCTCAGGAGAAAAGAAATTCCGGATGGTAATTGATTATCGTAAGCTGAACGCTTTAACCATAGCCGACAAATACCCGATCCCAGAAATTTATGAAATTCTTGCAAATCTAAGTAAGAACCAATGGTTTTCCATAGTAGACTTGAAAAGTGGCTTTCATCAGATCCAACTAAAAGAATCTGATATAGAAAAAACTGCCTTTTCGGTAAACAACGGCAAGTTTGAATTTACACGCCTTCCATTTGGTCTCAAAAACGCTCCATCCATTTTTCAGAGAGCTTTAGATGACATCCTAAGAGATCTTATCGGAAAATGTTGTTATGTCTACATTGACGACATTGTGATCTTCGGAAAAGACGAAGACGAACACTTCACAAATCTCCAAAAAGTCTTCAACACATTAGAGAAAGCAAATATGAAAATCCAATTAGACAAATGTGAATTTTTCCAAGAAGAGGTTGAATTTTTGGGTTTTGTTATCGGCAGGGATGGTATAAAAACTAATCCAAAAAAAGTACAAGCAATAGTCGATCGACCTATTCCCAAAAACCTAAAAGAGCTTCGATCCTTCCTTGGAATGTCGGGATACTACCGCCGGTTCATTAAAGACTACGCCAAATTAGCGAAACCCCTGACATCCCTTCTAAGAGGGGAAGACGGACATGTGTCCAAGAATATGTCAAAGAAAAAAATTATTCAACTAGATCGAGAAGCCATCGAAGCATTTAATAAATTAAAAAAATCTCTTGTTTCTGCAGAAGTCATTCTTCAATACCCAGACTTTGAAAAAAGTTTCCAACTTACAACTGATGCCTCCGACTACGCCATCGGCGCAGTCCTTTCCCAAGACGACAAGCCAATAACTTTTCTTTCTAGAACGTTGAGCAAATCAGAAGAAGATTATGCCACCAATGAAAAGGAAATGCTGACAATAATTTGGTCGCTTAACTCTCTTAGAAATTTCCTATACGGATCGCGCAAGGTTAACATTTTTACGGACCACCAACCCCTTACTTATGCGCTTAGTAACAAAAATACGAACTCCAAAATGAAGAGATGGAAAGCCATTTTGGAAGAATACAACTATGAGCTAAAATATAAACCCGGGAAGGAAAATGTTGTCGCAGACTCCCTCTCTAGACCTCCGAAAATAGAAATCAATTCAATGACTCCAACAGAACACAGTGCTGACAGCTCAGCGCAAAATTTAATTCCCTCCGTTGAAATCCCTATAAATATCTTCCGAAACCAACTTCTACTAAAAATAGGAAACGAAAATAGCTATCAAATTAAGAACCCATTTGACAATTACACTCGACATATCATAATTCGACCCGACTACTCAAAAAATGACATCATTGATATCTTTAAAAGATACCTTAACCCAAAGACTATAAACGGACTTTTTACAGACGAAATGACAATGGGACGTGTACAAGAAATTTACCCTTTACATTTTAGAGACTATCGCATCAGATTCACACAAAAAATTGTCGAAGACATACCTAACCAAAGCGAACAAGAAGAGAAGATCCTAAAGATACACCGGCGTGCTCACCGCAATGCTGATGAAAACCGAATTCAAATGTTAGAGAACTTCTATTTTCCTAAAATGGCTTCAAAAATCAAAGCCCTAGTTAACCGCTGTATAACTTGCAAGGAAAATAAATATGATAGGCGTCCTAACAAACCACACCTAAATCCGACACCAATCCCTAACTACCCCGGACATACACTGCATATCGACATTTTTTCCACGGAAAAACGTCTCGTCCTTACTGCAGTAGACAAATTCACTAAATTTGCCCAGGCAAAAATAATCTCTTCAAGATCAATCGAAGATATAAGACGCCCTTTACGAGACATACTATTTTACTTTTGCGTACCCGAAGTAGTTGTAATAGACAACGAAAAAGCTCTAAATTCAGCTTCAATAACTTCAATGTTAGAAGATGACTTCCAGATCAAAATTTTCAAAACTCCACCATACAAAAGTGAGGTGAACGGACAAGTTGAACGTTTTCACTCTACTCTATCAGAAATGATGAGATGCCTTAAATCGGATGGACCTTCACGGCCTTTTGAAGAACTTTTAGAACGAGCCGTAAACGAATACAATTTTACCATTCACTCAACCACAAACAAAAAACCTATAGAACTATTCTATGGACGAATACCTAGGCTAAACCCCGACGAATTCGAAAAAACACGACAAATCAACCTAGACAAACTAAAAACTAAACAAGAAAAAGACACTACATACCACAACAAAAAGAAAGAACCTATTAAAGATTATGAAATAGGCCAAGTTATTTATGTTAAAAATAACAAACGTATAGGCTCTAAACTGACTAGTAGATATAGACAAGAAATTGTGAAAGAAAATAAGAACTCTACAATATTAACTGAATCTGGAAAAATAGTCCACAAAAGTAACATAAGAAATTAATTATTTTTTTTTTCAGATGTACTTTTTACATTTGCCAAGCTGAAATTCAAATCATGGACTTTTCATTTTCACAAATCGTTTCTTTACATACAGGACTGACGAAGATACAGAACGGACATTTTAAGTTAATCCATGTTATTAATCTTGACCAGTACGATCAATTCCTTTCCGACATATCACCAATCCTTAACCTAGAAACAACCCAAAACCAAACCATTTTTCCCTTACTATCACATGAAATTCAACAAATCCGCAATTTTTTACATAATCTTAAAACCAAAAGTAAACGCTCTTTAGATTTCATAGGTAAAGGTTGGAAATGGATTGCTGGCAATCCAGATCATGATGATTTTGTAACAATAAAAGAAAAAATTACAGATGTTTTGAAAAATAATAATAAACAAGTTATCATTAACGAGTTATACAATGAACGAATTAATAACATTACAAAAATTCAAAATGAAATCCAAAATTTACTTAAAGACAATAATAAAATCAATTTTGAAATCATTACAAATCTTAAATACAGAATTAAAATTGTAAAAGAAGAATTAGAGAACATAATCTATGCCATTCATTGGGCTAAACAAGGAACAATTAACTCTTTCATATTGTCAAAAAACGAAATAGATTTAGCCACTAAAATATTTAATGAACAACAATTACCTTACACAGCAATAGAAGAAGCCTTAGATTTCGCAGAAATCAAAATTATAAGTAATAGTTTATCAATCCTTTATATAATAAATATTCCCTTAACAAACAAAGAAATATACGAAAATCTTCTAATCAAACCAATAAAAAAGAAAAATATTGTAACTGAAATTTTATACGATGTAGTTTTAAGAAATAATGAGCAATTGTATGGAACAACAAAAAAATGTAAGACATTCAATAATCTATCAATTTGTAACTCTAAAAATATTGTTAATATTACAAACGACTCTTGCATTCCCAATTTGTTAAAAAGTCTACCAGCTACCTGCAATACAGTTAATAATCACCACATTCCAACCATAGAAGAAATAACACCAGATGTAATATTGCTAAATCAGTTTATCGGAACTCTTGAATTCGAAAATACGACTCACAAACTAAACGGAACATTTTTAGTCAAATTCCGGAACATGACCATCAACTTGAATGGAATCCCACATATCTCGAAAGAAGGTTCTATAATAAAACCCCTCCCAGCAATATTCCAAACAAATCCTAAGGAAAAAGAATACCGTGAAGGAAAGTGAAGGAAGGAACATAAAGGAACTTCATATTAACAACACTAACAAAATTCATCTCCTGCAAAAAGAGAATAATCATAATCAAATAACCACATATTCCTTCATTTCCGTCCTTGGATTTCTTTTCATAATATTGTTCCTATTTAAAATCTTGCCAAAACGTCACAATACAAAAATATTAATAAAACAGCCAACACCAGAAGCCAATGGACCAGTAGCAATTGTGGATAAATTTCCTATGCTCGAGATGAACTCTATCCAAAATCTAAACAACCCTAAGTTCAATAACCTGCCATACTTCTGACGACCGATGACGATCGTTTCTAAGAGGGGAAGAGTTAACACGAAGTTTGACTCTACGGAAATGCTGACGATGCGTCTGGCTGTTTACGAAGAAAAGCAACAATCGTGGGAATGTAAGGTAGCATAAAGAAATAATGCAAGGTTGCATTTAGGTACCTAGCATGTTAAGAAACAAATTGAAGTAAAATTATTTTTAAGTTAGTAGTTAATTGATATCGATTCAATAAAGGTCAGAGCAACCTGCTCTGAAAAAAAATATTTTTTTATAACAAAAAATTGGTGTTTTGATTAACTTATACTAACTTGAAATAAAGTTCACTATCGTTACGGACTGCAACGCACTAAAAAAGACAAAAGAAAAGAAAGATCTTATTTCTCGAATAGCTAGTTGGTGGATGTATTTGCAAGATTTTGAGTTTAACATTATGTATCGAAAAGGAAAAATTGTGCAACATGCCGATTATTTCAGTCGTAATCCACCGCAGAAGACATGCTATCAGCTCAATAGTTTATCCGAAAATTGGCTTAATATTGAACAACATTCCGACATTGATTGCAACGAAATAATCGAAACAATGCGAGCTACATCCAATTGAGAAAAAGAAAATACCTTTTCACACCATTCACGTTGATTGCATGGGTCCTTTTAACGGGAAGGATAAGGAAGATAGCCGTTACATCTTGGTAATTGTTGATGCATTTACAAAATTTATAGTTTTATGTCCTTGCAGAACATTACAAGCAAATGAAACTGTTCAACACTTGACAAATTTTGTGATGTTATTTGGTGTTCCTGCGAAGATTATAAGTGACAAAGGAACAAACTTTACCTCTGAACAATTTCAAAGCCTTTGTAAATCTTATGGAATTGAACATCATACGATTGCACCCGGAATAAGTAGAGCGAATGGTCAAGTTGAAAAATAGGTAGACACAGTGGCAAACCTTTTCATAACTAATCTGGAAGTTCATATCGTGTGGACAAGCTATGTGAGCCACAATCAATAAAACAACTGGACTTTCACTACTTAAAATACTAACTGTAATCACTGGACGAACCCCTGAGATGAGTGCTTTACTTGCAAACTTAAATCGTCGCCCGAGAATTGTTTTGTCGTAAGCGCCAAAACGGGTTTTTTTTAACTGGATATGCAGTACTATGTTTTCAAAGGTGATCTTTTCATTTCTGTTGTCAGATTTTTCCTATCTCTTACCGTTGCTGAGATAATTAGTATGCATTTTGTAGTATATCCACAAAATAATCACCCCTTGAGTTTTGTTTTGTCGTAAGCGCCATTTTTGGTATTTACGACAAAAATTACATGTGTTTTCTCCTTTTTTTTTAATATTGTTTTGTCGTAAGTGTATAGGCTTAAAACATACGATCAAAAATTTAAAATAAAACCTTAAAATTGATTTGTCGTACGTGTATGAGACTCACATAGAATGTAGGATTGATCATATACAAATACAACAAAATGAGAAAAAAAAATATAGCGGTTTGGTTTGTCGTACGTGGATAGAGATTTCCAAAAAAATTGTTCACCCAAAGTCTTCGTGTTTCAAGTAACTCAAAACCGTTATCAAAAGACAAAATCAATGAACTTAAAAGTTTATTTGTTTTTATGCCAAAGGTAGACCAAAACTACTACGAAGCCTTGTTTAAATCAAAAACATAATGAAATCATCAATAATTATTTATTATTTAATACTATTTTTTTACTGGTATGCTATTACTATATGTACCTTATACAGTTATTTATGGTAACTTTAGGTCAACTAACCAAAATGAAATTTTTGCTCTCATAGATTTAATTTTATATTATCATAGTCATAGAATGACTTTTTCGTTAGTTTTTATTTAAAAAAATGTGATTATAATTTTGTACTTATATTAGGTACATTCGTAGTGTTATGGTCATAGGATGGCTTTTTTGTTAGTTTTTTTTTTTATTAATTAAGTTAAATTTTTCACACCAAGATTGCCTTTGAGCAAAAAAATTCAATTGTGATGAATGTATTCCTATTTTAACCTTTATAAAATAAATAACATTTTATTGTTAACATTGGAAATTGACTTTTTTTTAATTGGTTCTCATACAAATTTGTATAGGATTTAAACAAGACGCTTGAATATTGAAATGTCGTACGTGAGTTCATTTTGTCGTACGTGTATGGAATGGAAACAAAAGCTTATTTTTGTGGCGTATACGACAAACACATTTTGGCTAAAAAGCTTTATAATTTGAAAACCAGAACAGCTAGGACATTTTTGAATACACAAATCAAAAGAAAATACTCCACACAATATATTCTAATAATAATAAAAAAAAAAATCGCTTCGTTTTTTTTTTATAGTAACACAAACCTTTAAATGCAATTTCCCAAAATCATGTTTTTAGGAGATACGACAAAACAATTCTCGGACGACGAAATATTGATGTTGAGTATGAAGACGTTGATGCTTTACGTGAATTGGCCGATGACCGTATTCGTGAAAATGCTCTTAGAATGAAGACGAGATTTGACAAAGGTAAATGTACTCCCAAAAGATTAGAGATAGGAACTATTGTTTTATATAAAACTAATCAAATACGCAAGTTTAAACTAGATGTACAATTTAGAGGGCCTTATGTAATTGTAGGCTTATTACCAAAGACAGATAGGTTAGGTTAGGTTAGGTTAAAGTTGCTGTTGGCCTGGAAGTCCAACACACTTAGACCAAAATTAGGTCCGTTGTGATACCACATGGATCAGTTGATCAACCTCCATCGTTGAACCATTTTGAGCTCCGAATGAAGCGCAGGAGACAGGTGATGCCGCAGTTTGCCAGATCGCTAGGATCATCGAAGAAGAATTCTCCTAGATGGAGTTTGCGTCTTTGTGATAAGGCGGGACAGGTACATAGAAGATGAGAGATTGTCTCCTCTTCCTCTTCGTCCCTGCAACTCCTGCAGAAATCATTTGCAGGAGCTCCAAGTCGAAGTGCATGTCTGCCTATTAAGCAGTGTCCAGTCAGGACACCTATAACATAGCTTATGTGCAATCTGTTCAGAGAGATCAACTGTTTAGAGCGTTTAGCACTAAGTTTAGGCCAAATTAATTTTGTCGCTAAACAGGTGGCGGTGTTATTCCATCTGAGGTTAGTTCTCTCTATAGTTTCTTGCTTTAGCATAAGTTTGCATGTAGCCAGAGGCATACCCACACTAGCTTTGTGAGCCAGTAGAGGTAAACTTGTTCCTTCTTTTGCAAGTTCATCGGCTTTGCAATTTCCTGGAATGTCTCTATGGCCCGGCACCCAGCAGAGATGAATATTGAACTTTCTTTCGTACTCGTGCAGTAGCAAGAGTCCTCAAAGATCTCGATATACACAAATCCGCTGGCCCGGATAGTATCCCACCCATAGTTCTGAAGAGGTGTTCTTCTACGCTAGCAAAGCCATTGCGTAAGCTTTTCCATCTATCCTATTCTACTGGTCTCTTCCCGAGTGGATGGAAAACAGCATTTGTCCAGCCTGTCCCTAAAAAAGGCGAATCTTCCTCACCCTCAAATTACCGACCAATTAAACTTACGTCCCTTCTTTCCAAGGTCATGGAAACGCTGATTAATTTTCAGCTCAAGAAGTATCTCGAGGAACGAAAGCTTCTTAATGACCGGCAGTATGGCTTTCGTAGCAATAGGTCCACCGGTGATCTGATGGTATATCTCACCGAACAGTGGAACAAATCTTTACATCGTTTTTTAGAAAGTAAGATTATTGCACTTGATATTTCAAAAGCGTTTGATAGAGTTTGGCATCAAGCTCTCTTATCGAAAATGCGTGCATTTGGTATCGATGATTTTCTTCTTCGTTGGATTAGAAATTACCTTTCGGACCGCTCAATACAAGTTGTATTGAATGGTTTCAAGTCTGATGTCCATAAAATAAATGCTGGTGTGCCCCAGGGCTCCGTTTTGTCTCCGAATCTCTTCCTTATATTCATCAATGATCTTTTGTCTGAAACTTCTTATCCATTAAATTGTTTTGCTGACGACAGTACTCTCAGTCTCAGCTTTTCATATTCGTTTCTAGATTCACACCCTTGTTCTTCGGATGTGGAACTGAACGGCAGCGTATGATTAGCTCGTTAAATTCTGATCTTGACAGCATTGGCCATTGGGGAATTAAAACCCGTGTAGAATTTAACGCTTCGAAAACTCAATGCTGTCTCTTGTCGTTAAAGCGGAACCCACCAACCTTGCCACTGTCCATGAGTGACACTTGCATCGGGGATACTGAACACCTATCAGTTCTCGGAATGGGCATTACAAACCATCTTCTTTGGAATGATCATATATTCGAAGTCGCCAAAAATGCTGCTAAGTGTTTAGGTTTTCTACGCCGCGCCGATGCAAGAAATATTTCTCCCCTTCTGATCTGGCTACAATTTACAAAGCCTTTATCCGTCCAAAGTTAAAGTATAACTCGCATATCTGGGCAGGTGCTCCAGTAACTCATTTAAATCTTTTAGATAGAATCCAAAATAGAGCTTTAAAGATGATAGGAGATAGAAATATTACGGAAACGTTTGTGTCTCTTGAACATCGTCGCAACGTCTCGTGTCTATCCCTTTTTTATCGCTACTATTACAAAAAGTGTTCTATCGAAATAGCCAGTTGCATTCCTCCCCCAAAACAATTCAACCGTAATACTCGCGCTTCCAGGAATGCCCATCAGTTTACCCTTGAGCCCAACTTCGGACGTACCGTTAAATACAGGGATTCTTTATTCAGCCGCACTGCACGAATGTGGAATGCTTTACCCAGCTCTATTTTTCCCCCCCCATTGTAATGTTCAAAAATTTAAAACCAATGTGCATCGGTTTCTCCTTATTAATCCTTCCCTATTTTCCTAATTGCTCGCACAGTGTTAATCATTATAAGGGTATTCATAACCCCTTGTGCACGAGTGCATTATAAAAAAAAAAAAAAAAAACTGTGTGGCCATCTCCATAAGAGATGATCGACAGTTTAGTTAGTGAGTTCGTAGAGCCAGAGTCCAACGATTTTAACGCGGCCTGGCTGTCTGAGAAGATACGTATATCTTTTGTTGATATAACGTTTTCTCTCAGCCAGGAGAGGACTTCTTTAATAGCCAGGATTTCAGCTTGGAACACGCTACAATGATCAGGTAGACGAAATGAGAGACTTAGGTTTAGTCTATCAGAGTATACGCCTCCACCAACCCCATCATCCGTTTTTGATCCGTCAGTGAAGAAGTTGATAGGATCATCGTTCAAAAATGATGTATCCTCCCAAGTAGATCTGGAAGGGATAGTCACCTTGAAGCTATTTTGGTTGAATTGAGGATGGGGAATGGTGTAGTCGATATTACTATTTATCGATCTGAACGAATTCAGAATAGCGGAGTGGCCAATCTCATTATTGATCCACTGTGAGGAGGCTTGAAGCCTTATGGCAGTGTTTGCAGCCATTTGTTTGCCGAAAATGTCCAGCGGTATTAGATGGAACATCAAGTGCGGCGGAGGGGGTAGAGCGGAGTGCTCCACCCATACACAGGCAGGCTGTTCGTTGGACTTTGCTGAGTTTGTCACGATTTGTCAGTATATCGAGCGCAGTCCACCAGACCGTTACTCCGTAAGTAAGAATCGGTCTTATAAAACCTAGATAAATAGCCAATGTGTAATGAAGGGTTTTAATCCCCATTTATTACCAATGGCTTTCTTACAAGAAAACAGGGCTACTGTGGCCTTGTTTATTCTTTCTTGAATGTTAGGTTTCTTAATTTCTAACTTAATTTCCTATCTAGAACAAGACCTAGATACTTTGCATGGTCTGAAAATACACCGTTTATATGGGGAGGGTCAATATGTGGGATTTTGTATCTCCTGGTGAAGAGGACAAGTTCAGTTTTATGTGGGTTCACGCCCAGTCCACACCGATTTGCCCAGATATTGAGCTTATTTAAAGCGTTTTGTAAAAGTTCTTTTAGCGTATTGGGATGTTTTCCCGTCACTGCGATAGCAACATCGTCCGCATAGGCAAACACTTTGTATCCCTCTCTTTCTAGAGTGATTAGTAATTCATTTAATACTAAGTTCCAGAGGAGAGGTGATAGGACACCGCCTTGAGGCGTACCTCTGCTGACTCTCCTTTGTGCAGTAGAATCGCCAAGTTTTGAGTTGATAATCCTGCTTATCAGCATCTGATTTATCAACATACTAATCGATTCATCTACCTTCAGGGATGTCAATACACGTGCAATTGTTAAATGCTCTTTCTATATCTAGGAAGGCAACTAAAGTGTACTCTTTATGATGGAGGGAGTGTTCGATTGTACGTACTATACAATGTAGAGCTGTTTCAACCGATTTCCCTTTATTGTAAGCATGCTGAGCTCTTGAAAGGAGGGACTTATCAATGTTTGTCCTCAAATAGATATCAATCAAACGTTCAAAGGTCTTAAGAAGGAATGATGATAAGCTAATAGGTCTTAGATCTTTGGGATTTACATGGCTGGATTTTCCAGCTGTTGGGATAAAAACAACTTTGACTTGTCTCCATGCCATTGGGATGTACGATAGTTTGAGACATCCATTGAAGATGTTTTCTAGGATGGGTATTAGAAAACTGGCATTTTCTTGCAGTTCCGCGGGAATTATTCCATCCGGACCTGCAGATTTGTATGGCTCAAAGCTGTTTATAGCCCACTTAATTTTTTCCTTAGTGACTAGACCTCGTGGAGGAGTTAGTGCATTGTCGCAAGTAATTGGTGCAATGCTATTGTTGATGTTGGAGCTACCAGGGAAATGAACGTCTAGTAGAAAGTTGAGCGATTCTTCACATGAATTGGTCCAGAGGCCCGATGCAGTTTTCAAACAGCTTGGCATCACTGGATTTTTGGAGAGTATTTTGCGCAGTCTGGATGCTTCAGAGCAATTATCTATATTGCTACAGAAGTTTTTCCAAGACGATCGCTTGGTTTTCCTCAGTTCTTTTTTATATGTCCTCAGTGATTCTTTGTAAGAATCCCAGTCAGACATATCTCTGGAAGCTTTTGCTCTGTTAAAGAGTTTTCTGCATTCTTTTCGAAGTGGATCTAGCCCGGGGTTCCACCAGTGGGGTTTCTTTTTACCCCTTACTTGTATAAGGGGGCATGCAGTGTCTAGAGCTTTATTTAGGGCTAAGGTAAGATTATTGACTTTGTCGTCAAGACCTTCAATGTTAGAGGGAATATAAAAGAGTTCAGGTCTGACTGAACTATTCAATATCCCCTCATATTTCGGCCAGTTAGTTCTTTTTAAATTACGAAAGATCTGTTGGTTAGTTGGAACATTCATAAAGTTGAATTGGATGTATCTATGATCCGAGAAGGAGTGATCTTCAGATACCTTCCAGTTCAATATATTATTAATGATGGAGTCTGAGACAAGAGTTATATCTAATACTTCTTGTGATTAAGCTTCGGCCCCATCTTTTTTATAAACCCTTAGGGTTATGGCCTCAAACCCACACCTAATCACACCTTTCAGCTGCGCCAGAGGGGAAAGGGACTCTTTATTGAGGATGACGATAGCACCTCTATAGGGCCCCTTTGCCTCCTCCAGTTTCGCAACTTTCCAGTTGTGAGTAGGGAAGGATGGGTTAGATAGCCGGATTACCTGGAGCACTTGATCCAAGCTATCGAATACGGCCGGAACCATAGTGCGAGCCCTTGGTCTGCAAGGAATATCTTCCTTCGCGACGACCTCAAGCTTAGCACCAGGCCAGACCTCACCGAGTCGGCTGACAGCCAACGACAGTAAATCGCACGACCTCTGATCATCGCAGACCATCAACTTGATGTGTCCTTGATGCCAGCCGCCATCGTTTGTGATGGGCGGTGGTCCCGGATTATCGGACATGACTCCTAGGAAACTGAGAGCCAGTTGTCCCCTGGCCAGTATCCAATTTTCGGCAGAAATCGTGCCATCCACGTCATTCCTGTCGATAATCGCGACTATCATTTTGTCCTTCACCACGTCGCTGAAGGACATTTTGGCCTTTTGAGGGTTCGGAGGAGTGCTGATGTTGAGCACTTTGGGGCGTTTGGGTATTGAAACAATACCCTCCATGGACCTTTGTCGCTTCGACGTAGAGTCTCCACAGGTCTTAGTATTGGCTTTAGCTAGGAAGCCTTTAGCCCATTTTATTTTGGCATCATGCTGAGAGCTTCCTCCAGCGCCTAGTTTTTCACCAAACGTCTGGAGAATCCTCTTAGCATTACGCATATCCTTATAGAAAGCTTTGGAGGGTTTGAGCTTTCGTTCACCTCCTCCACGGCTTTCTTTAGGATTAACGTTAGCCGTAGTGGTAGAAGGGCCATGCTTCACAACCCTGCTACCACTGAAATGAGGGCTTTCGTTTTGGAGGGTAGGGCCATGCTTCACAACCCTACCCCCGCTGAGTCGCGGTGTTGATGACTCGAGAGGTTTACTCTCTATGGTGGTGGAGGGGCCATGCTTCACAACCCCTTCACAACCAGAAGGTGTTGCCGATGCGAGAGGTGTACTCTCTGTGGAAGTGGAGGGGCCATGCTTCACAACCCCTTCACTACAAGAAGGAGGTAGCATAACTACCTGTTTATCCTTGCTCCTGCTGGCGACAACAGGGCTATGGGTGTCCATGTTGGTGCCAGTGGAAGAAGGGTAAACAGCACACAGCTTTACAGCCGTACTGCTGGCCGATTCGGACTTTGTTGTTTTTGTTTTTGTTTTTGTTTTGTTTAAATTTTTGTTCATATTTTTGATCTCACGAGTGGCGGAGAAGGGGTGGTCCATCTGTACAGAGATCCGTATATACAGATAAGGCTAGTTAATCCGGAGGTCACCAGGTATCCGGATACTCCGTTAAAGACTGAGCTAGGGCCCTCAGCCAGGCTGATCATCGGCACGGGTCGTATAACACCTTAGTTCCAGCCCAATTGGGAAATTAATATTGATAGAGGAGTGAGAGGGTAGGGAGTCAGACAGTGCTTGCACCATACTGATGGAAGGGATTGATTATGAGGATTATGAGCTGTGCTTGCCCAGTTGGAGAGAGAGGAATCAATGGAGGGCAACGTTGAATGGTTTTTTCACCATTTACGTGGGATGGGTGGGAGAGGAGTTGGTAACAATAGTTGGCTATTCGCTTCCTATGTGGGATGGGCGAGGAATGCGGGACGGGTTGAGGGAAACGTGAGCTACCTTTGGTTTCAGGACTCATCTAGAGATAATTACTCGAGAATCATTGACCCTACTCAGCCTCCACAACTCGACAAGTTCGACGCTCAGGTAGAGGCAGACAGATACAAGTTAAAAAAAGTTAACTCAAAAATTGTTATTGTTTCAGCAAGAGAAACTATTAGGCCAGTTTCAAAAGAAAATTAGAATTTAATGTTCATGTTAATGTTGCCTTTGTTCTTGTTTATGATGTTTTTAGCAAAAAATGTTTTGTTATTATTTGGTTGAAATTTGAAGCATTGTGTTTTCATTCTTAAGTTGAATATTGATAAGAAGTAAATCGTATAAGACATGCTTAAAAGCTTAAGCTCTGAGCGTATAACGATCTGTTAAGAGTAGTCAAGCTGAAGGCCTCTGAACTGCTGATGGTATGATGATATACATAAATCATGATTAAGTTTGAAACTTAAGCCTTTGTATATGAAAACTATAGTACTCTCATGGTGGAAGTCGAATGGGGCGACATCTAGTGTATGCCGGCAACCCTTACTCTTTTTTTTTTGCGGAGAGCTTATGGAGGTTTTAAATGATATTTATTGATATTTTTTGGATGCAATTATCCAAAAAATAGTCTCCTCTTGACCCTACCACCAATTTTCGACGCTAAAAGACTCACCAAATCGAATTTTACACCTCACTTTTTCAGCGCCACTACCAGGATCCGGGCAACCCTAAAAAAAAACTCGCCATGAGAGTACTATAGTTTTCATATACAAAGCTTAAGCCTCTGAGTTTATAGTGAAGAGCTGAAAGTAAGAATGTACGCTTAAGATGTGGGACAAGCTTATGCTTGAGAGCTAAACCTCTGAGCTCAATATTAGATGGTTGGTAATTGGTTTGTTTTCAGTTAAAGAAAACAAAATGAATTGAAAATGCATGGTTTCATCGAGAAAGATAAAAACTGCAGGATGGCCGTGTTCGAGACAAAATATACTGTAGTTGATCACTTAGAAATGATCAATATATAATTGATGAATATTTTGTTTTGAAATATTCTGACTTGTGACAAATTATCTAATTTAGGTAATTCATAATTATTACTAAGGATTTGACAGTTAAAGGGTTGACTAATTTGTGAAGAACTAAATTTTGACGCATATATGTAAAACATTTTTTTTTCAAATGTTATTTCAAAGCCCTATAACAGACCTTTGCTTGAGTAAAAACTGACTTTAAAAAAAAAAAACGAATTTTAAGAGCAAAAACCTAGATTTCTCGGCGATATTTTAATTGGGCTTTTCTCGCATTTATCTTCAACTTTTTATTTCCAATTTTTGAAATTTGAGCAGCAAAAAATCTATTGAATTTCGTAAAATATCGTTAATTTTTCTACCACGCCTGGCCACGGTAACTTTCAGAAAGGTTACATTTTTTAACATGCACTTATTTTGAGGTTTGGGAGAACTGACCAGTTTATGTTAAGTACACCCTTTTACTGTTTTTGTTTTATGGCCGAAAATAAATTTTCGTATATTGTGTGAGCAAAAACTAAACTCAAATTATATTGGATGTTTTTTATATTTGTATATAACTTTGAAATGAAATAAAACAAAAAATGACTTTATTCGAAAGATTAACTTTGAGCATTATAATTTAAATATGATTTCTGCCAAATGACCACCTCGGCTGGCTCGGACGTGGAGGTACAATTTTCGATCACTTTTTCCACATTTGGGCCGTGAAACGGCGAATGTTATCCTCCAAGTGGGTGATCGTTCCGGGGTTATCAGCGTGAAACGTGAAACTATGCGGTTACTAACCGTTTCGTTCAATAAATCAATTTTTACACGAGCTATATGACATGTTTCGTCACCTTGTTCAAACCACAGCTGCTGCACATCATGGTAGTTCAACTGAGAAACGAAAATATCAGTAATCATGTATCTGTAGTGGTCCCCATTGACTGTAATTCTGGCCAAATCAAACACAAATCACTTAACAGCTGTTAAAATGGCCGCTAGTTAAAAAAGTGTTGGCAACTTAAAAATCCCTTTATAAGTTTTTTTTTTTTATATTCAGCGCGCACTAAAGGGTATGTACCCTTTTTATGTCAGATACACAGGCGAGCTTTAGGTAAGTAGGAGGGGATGTGAAAGGAGATGTCGGTGAACATTAGTCTTGAATTTCAGTATATCACAATGAGAGGGAAAGACAGAGCGTGGAAGGGTATTCCACATTCGCGTAGTACTGCTAAAGAACGAATCCCTGTACTTGATAGTACGACCGAAGTTGGTTTCAAGAGTAAACTGATGAGCATTTCTGGAATCGCGAGTAT
>OY288109.1:40849503-40911012 GCA_958431115.1 Syrphus vitripennis | reverse complement strand
AATCTGCCTAAGAAAAAATATATTTTTTTTGAAAAGTTAATTTATGTTTACTTAACTGGCGCCCGAGCAGGGACTGCTTTTTTTAATATCGTCATAATTGTTTTAATTGTGTTACAAGTTAATTTTTGTGCGCGATAAAGGAAATACCCATTTACTAAAAGACAACAATTGTGAAAGTGCGAAGGAATTTACAAAGAAACCCCTCAGTAAGTCCTGTAAAAAAGGGACTAAAAAGGAATCAACACAGCTGTAGTTGAAAGCCACCTTGCCGCCGATTAGAGCAGTCCCGACACCCTGGACACACAAACTACAACAAAAAAATGAAAGCAGTTATGGTTTTTTTGCTGTAAGACCTTTTGAATAATGATATTGTTATAAAAAAATACAACCAAAAGTGAAATCTAAATAATTTTTTTTAAAATAAAAATTAAATTTTTTTTTAACAATTAAACATACTTACTTATTGCAAGGGAATTGAATAAATTTTACTCAGAAAAAATACTTGAAAATATAGTTCAATAAAATATAGAAACCAAGTTATAAAAATATAAAATAAATAAGAAAATCTAAAGTAAAAACACACTTTAAATTTTGAGCATTTCTTTTTGAAAAGAAAAACATTTCTATAAAAACTTAAAAATTGAATTATAAACTACCAAATTAGCAAGAAAATCTTAAGAAAAATTAATAGTTTGATAACATTTAGAACCAAATAATTTTATTTACTTATTACATACTGAAGTGAAACAATATATTAAAGAAAACAATACACAAACAGAAATTCTTGTCGCTCTATCCTTAATTATCTGCAAACTATCTTCCCCACCTGTGTCTATAATTTAATTTAAACATGGCAAATCCTAATAATTTAATCAGGCCACCGCGTTTAGAAGCTCCGCATGAACAACCTCCTCCACCTAATCAAATTAATGACGAAATGATACAGACCATTACAAGATTAGTTGCAGAAACTTTGCATGTGCAGGGACGACAGATTTTTAATGCTATAATGAACCCTGCATCTGACATCAATAACGACATTGATCAACCTATTAACCTTCTTAATGATGAAAATTTAACAGACATGGATAAAATTCCGGATGTGGTGAAAAGTCTTCGAGTATTTACTGGACAGCCTGAAGAGTTTAATTCATGGAAAAAGAGTGTTGAGCGAATACTCACGATCTATTCACATCTCAAGGGCATCCCCAAATATTACGGCATTTTGTCAGTTATTCGAAATAAAATATCAGGACACGCGGACATAGCACTTGAGTCCTATAACACCCCGTTAAACTGGGAAAAAATATCCAAATGTTTAACATTACACTATGCGGATAAGAGGGACTTGGGAACCTTAGAATACCAAATGACGACATTGGTACAAGGACATAACTCCATACCCGAATTCTATCAAATAGTCTATCACCACCTCTCACTTATCCTAAGTAAACTTGGATCAATGAATATGAATCAGGAATCCCTAAATAACATGATACAGTGTTATAGAGATAAGACTGTAGACACTTTTGTTAGGGGGCTTATGGGTGACCTTCCCAGACTCTTAAGCATTCGTGAACCTGCGGACCTTCCACAGGCCCTTCACCTTTGTTTGAAATTGCAGAATGTGGACTTCCGAACCCAACATGCTAACAATTCTCAACATCCTATCCGAAAAATATTTCCTCAGCCATTACCACCGGTCCCTCCAAGAAGAAATTTAAACCCAACCCCAACCCCAATCCCTGCTCCTAGACGCGAATTTTATCCACAATTACTTCATAATCCTCGCAATCCTCAACCCCTTCAAGTTTATAGAGAACCTCATTATCAACAACCAAGATTTCAACAACATCAACCAAGGTTTCAACAACAACAAAGGCAACCAATGAACCAACGCCAACTTCCTCCGAAGCCAACAAAAGGTTAATTATCAAAACAGACCCCGAAATCCACCAATGCCTGAAAAACGCCAACACCAGTACTCACAGCAAGTCCATCCGCCAAAAATGCAGCGAGTTTATCATATCGATGAATCTAATCAAAACAAGCAGGACTTGGAGGAGTACGAACAAACGATGAACCAAGAGGACCAGAGTTATGATCAATCCATTACCGAATACGCCGACACATATGAAGACCCCGATCATGATTTACCAGATGAACTAGACGACATTTATTTTTTAGATTGAAACGCTCTTCGCTGCTCTACATCGAACACTTTGCGAAGAGCGGCCAAATACTTAGATTTCTTATTGACACAGGCTCTAACAGAGATTATATTCAACCTAAATATATTAGAAATCCCCTTCCAAACAACAAAAATTTTAATGCTTACTCAGTTGGAGGTAGTATAAAAATAACACATCATGGTTTTGTTCAACTCTTTAGCCCCAATATAGAAAAAATTAAATTCTATATTCTTCCAACTCTCATATCATTTGACGGCATTATCGGTAACGACACGCTAAGAAAATAAAACGCTGTCGTTCACACGAAAGAAAGCTATATGACCATCTGTTCAAACATTATTATTCCTCTTAAACAACATGTTTCAGAAAATATCAATAATTCAAATATCAGAACTTCCCATTTGAACAAAGAGGACGAAACTGATCTCATGAAAATTGTAAACAATTATCCTAAATTATTTGCTGAACCCGATGATTCTTTAACTTATGTTACATCAGTTAAAGGAGAAACTCGTACTACAACTTCTGAACCGATTTATTCCAAATCATACCCCTATCCGAGAGCTTTAAAGGAGGAGGTCGAGAAACAAATTAATGACCTTCTCAAAGATGGCATCATAAGACAATCTAAGTCCCCTTACAATTCTCCAGTTTGGATCGTTCCAAAAAAAAATGGACGCATCCTTAGAAAAAAAATATCGGCTTGTTATTGACTATAGAAAGTTAAATTCTGTTACAATCCCAGACCGATACCCTATTCCTCCCATTGACGAAGTAATCGCTAACCTCGGTAGCAATAATTATTTTACAATAGTCGACTTGAAAAGCGGGTTTCATCAGATCCTGCTTAGGGAATGCGACATTGAAAAAACAGCGTTTTCCGTAAACAATGGAAAATTCGAATTTTTGCGTCTCCCCTTTGGTCTAAAAAATTCACCGGCCATCTTTCAGAGAACGTTAGATGATATTCTTAAAGAACACATAGGAACATGTTGCTATGTGTATATGATGACATTGTCATCTTCGGCAAAAATAAAGAAGAACATCTGAAAAATCTCAAAACTATTTTCGAGACACTGGAACGGGCCAACATTAAAGTTCAAATGGATAAATGCGAATTTCTTCAAGAGGAAATCGAATTTCTTGGATTCATTATAGGCAAGAATCAGTACTAATCGGCTGTCTGATCTCATCAGACGTTTTTCTGTGCGGTACATTCCATAAGTCAATCATTAATAAAAGAACTCGATCACCACCTTTGTTTGAAGACATTAATTTGTCTTTCAACGCAAAAAATCGCAAAATGAGTGCGGATGACCATAATCTTAAGTATGGGCGGTTTACACCCCTGCAATGTCTTCCGGACTCTGATAACGACGTCGAATGTGAAGAAGTAATGGAAGTTACACCGGTTAAAAAGATAAAAATCCCTTCGATTTGCGTACTGCAAAAAACTTCGGATAATATTCACTCCTTGCTTAATGACATCAAAGTGAAAGAATATTGCATAAAAAAAATGTCTATTGGTACAAAAATAAACTGCGAAAAAAGTGAAGATCATAAAAGTGTATGTTCTGCATTGAAAGATAAAAACTGGCAATTTTTTACTCATGATCTTCAAACGGCGAGGTCATTTAAAGTTGTTCTTTTGGTTTGGATGAAATGCCAACTGATAAATTAAAAACTGAACTAAACGTGCTTGGATTGAAATGTGATAATATTAAATTAATAAAAAAACAACATGAACATTTTATTGACGTTTTCTATATAGTCTTTCTAGAACGTGGTTCAGTTAGGCTTGTAGATCTTAAAAAAAACATTCGATCCATATTCAGAACACAAGTGAAGTGGGAATTTGCACGACGTCAAAAGCAAAAATACACTCAGTGCTTTAACTGTCAGATGTTCGGACACGGAGAAAAGAATTGTTACATCAAGACCCACTGCGCGATCTGTTCTGAGAACCATGAAACGATCAAGTGCAAATCAACCAACATTAAATGTGCAAACTGTAATGCGACACATAAGTCCACTGATCTCTCTTGCATGAGCCGTAAAAGTTTTTTCGATATGAGAGAAAAGCTTTCTTCCAAAAACAAACGCCAAGTTCAAGTGGTCGAAAAGATCCATCAGCCGCAGTCATATGCATTAAATACCTCTGACTTTCCTCCTCTCCAAAGTTTTCGGAGAGCGCCTTCGTACTCAAAACCGGTTTCTGTGCCTATATCTATACCCACCGAGTGTGATGCTTGGTCGAACAACAACAACATTCCTGCTGATGAAAGCACCACTGGCCTTTTCTCTATGGACGAATTCAACAAGCTTACTGCAGAGATGATAACTTTGTTGGGTAAATGCTTTGTATATGAAAACTATAGTACTATCATGGCGAGTTTTTTTTTAGGGTTGCAGAGGTCCTGGTGGTGGCGCTGCAAAATGTGAGGTGTAAAATTCGATTTGTGGAGTCTTTAAGCGTCGAAAATTGGTGGTAGGGGCAAGAGTAGACTATTTTTTGGATTATTGCATCCAAAAAATATCAATAAATATCATTTAAAACCTCCATAAGCTCTCCGCAAAAAAAAAAGAGTAAGGGTTGCATAGGTAAATTAGATGTCGCCCCATTCGACTTCCACCATGATAGTACTATAGTTTTCATATACAAAGGTAAATGCAAAACCAAACAAGACCAATTTAATACTATTGCACAATTAGCGATTAAGTATCTTTATAATAGTAGTAATAAGTAATGGATAGGACATCTCTTAATATAATATGTTGGAATGCTAGAAGCATTCGATGCAAATCTATAGAATTTTTTGCTTTTCTTAAAAAGCATAATGTAGATGTAGGTTTAGTATCTGAAACTTGGTTAAGCTTTCATGACAGACTAACTAATCAAGATTTTAATTGCTATCGTCTTGATAGAGACGATGGAAGGGGGGTGGTGTTGCCGTGTTAGTAAAGAAAACTATACGTCATGAATTAATTCCAATTATAAACACTAAAATAATTCAAAACGTGGGAATTAAAATTCCTTTTGAAAATGGTACAGCTTTAAAAATATTTTCTGTTTATTTTGTTGGACGTTCAGCTAGTGCGGAGAAACGTTTTCAATTAAATAATGACTTGAGAAAGCTTATAACAATGAATGACACTTTTCTAATTGGAGGTGATTTCAATTGTGGGCCCAGGAATTGGGGTTGCTTAAGAGCAAATGCATGGGGTAACATTCTTGCAAATCTCAACACCAGGTATCCATTTCATATTTTGTATCCTCCTAATCCAACTTACTACCCTGCTAATAATAGGTCAAACCCATCTACTTTGGATTTGTACTTGACTAATATGCCTAGTCTCTTCAACCAACCTATGGTCATAAACGAGCTGTGCTCAGATCACCTCCCAGTATTAATTAAGTCTTATACATCACCGTTTCAAACAAGAAATGAAATGTTAGATTTTAAAAATGCAAATTGGAACATTTATAAAAGAGAATTGCGATCTAGGTTAACAAATTTTCATGATCCTTTAAATGATTTAGTCAATGAACAACAAATAGACGATAGTATTTCTTGTTTTGCGGATGCTGTACACAAAAGTATTGAAAAGGCAGTTCCAAAAAACAAATTCATAATAATAGTTCAAACATACTTCCTCCTAATATTCTTCAACTAATCAAAGTTCGTAATAGCTATCGAAGAAAATGGATAAGAACAAGAGAACCTTTTTATAATGATGAAGTTAAGACACTTAATATTTTAATTAAAGATTCAATTGCAAAGTACCGGAATCGATCTTGGAATGAAAAACTCCAGACCTTAGATAAAGGAAGTAAACCGTTTTGGAACATAGTAAAAATTATAAAAAAGAAAAACACACACATTCCAGCTCTTAAAGTAGGATGTAATGTACTGATTTCTAGCAGTGAAAAAGCCGATATCCTGGCTAAAACTTTTTTTGAAAATCATTCGGTAAATAGTGGTATTCCCTGTAATACTACAATTGAAACTGTTGTCATCCAGGATGATATTACATTTGAAGACGTTCAAAAAATTCTTGATACCCTAAAAACTAGGAAATCTGCAGGATTTGATTGCATTAAAAATGTGTACTTAAAATATTTGCCTAAACCAGGAATAAAATACTTGCAACTTCTATTTAACTGCTGTCTGAAGTTATATTATTTTCCTAGTGCATGGAAAACAGCCAAGATTATCCCAATCTTAAAGCCTGGAAAAAGTGCAAACACCCCAAACAATTATAGACCAATAAGTTTGTTAAGTTCTCTAAGCAAATGCTTTGAGCAAATAATTAAAAGCAGAATTGTTGCTGAAGTCACAAGAAAAAATATATTACCACCCGAACAATTTGGTTTTAGGGCTCATCATAGTACAGTCCATCAAGTTGATAGAATATCAAAGCATATCAAGAGTAACTTTATGAGGGGGAAAAGTACAGGAATGGTTCTTCTTGACGTTGAAAAAGCGTTCGATACAGTTTGGCATGATGCTCTGTTACATAAGATTTTTAGACTTGGTTTTCCAATATACTTAGTTAGAATAATTCAATCTTTTTATCTAAGAGAAATTTCATGGTTTCGGTTAATAATTGGTGTTCTGGTATATACAATATTGTTGCTGGTGTTCCTCAGGGATCGGTGCTAGGCCCAATTTTATATACTATTTTCACTTACGACTTCCCATGCTTGACTAACTGTGATAAAGCTATTTTCGCCGATGACACTTGTATCTTCTCATCAGATTCAGTTGGTTTCAACATTGAAACCAATTTGCAATCTGCATTGGATACTATAAACGACTATTTTTTTGATTGGAAGATTAAAATAAATGCTTCAAAGACTCAGGCTATCTTTTTCACACGAAAAAGAAAAGCCTGTTTCTTGCCAAGCAACAATCTTCAAGTCAATGGCTTGAGAACTGAATGGTGTTCTAATGTTAAATACCTTGGTGTACACTTAGATAAAAGAATTACTTTTGGAACGCATATCCAAGAAGTTGTCAAAAAAATTAATATTACTATTAAAACGCTTTATCCTTTTATAAATCGGAAATCAAAATTAAGTATGGAAAATAAACTCCTTATTTACAAAGCTGTGTTCCAAGCAATCCTTTTTTATAGGGCCCCCGCATGGGGGAAGTGTTCATCTTGTCATATCCGTAGGCTACAAACAGCGCAAAATAAAGTCTTGAAAATGATGCTTAATTTGCCATGGTATTTCTCAACAGCTGAACTCCACGCTATGTCCAATATTGAATTGGTAACAACTAGAACTGCCAGACTTAATGAACGTTACATTAATTCTTGCATAACTTCAGATAATGTAATAATTTCAAACCTAGCTTTATAGCTCTTTAACGTGATTTTTATTATTTATTTATTTATTTATTTATTATGTATTGACTTATCTATTATTTATTATTTACTTATTTATTTATTTATTTATTTCTTTATTTATTTATTTATTTATTTATTTATTTATTTATTTATTTATTTATTTATTTATTTATTTATTTATTTATTTATTTATTTTTTTTATTTATTTATTATTTACTTGTTTATTTATTTATTTATTGTTTATTTATTATTCATTATTTTTTAGTTATTTATTTTCTGTTCCAACCATCAAGACTGCTTCTGTGATACTAACTTTAAAAAGTTATAATTTGTTAATAATACATTTTTGTTCTGCTTACTATTTATTTAATTTTTTTTTGTATTTATTTATTATTACTGTTCATTTAATTGTTAATTTATTAATTATATCATAATTTATTTTGTAATTTTACAACATATATGTATTTATGTTCCATTGGTATCTTTTTCATGTTTTCATTTGCTATTGTGAAGCTTAAAGCCTGGTTTTTTTTTTTTTTTTTTTTTTTTTTAATTCAGCCCACCCCTCCTTCTATTTACTGCAACTTAATTATAAATTATTCACATATAATATTTTTTTTTTTTCTCTTTAATGAAGGTTTTTAGTAGCTTTTCCTTCATCTTGTTTTTGACTGCTTTATCCGTTTCTTTTTATCCATATTAATTGTCAGTAGTAAGGTTAATTTATACCATAACTCTGTAAATTGTGCAATATAGTTTAAGGAACTAATGTATAAATATTATGCTACAATAAATACAAATACAAATTATAGGCAAGAATGGAATAAAAACTAACCCAAAGAAAGTTCAAGCCATCTCCGAACTACCAACCCCTAAAACTCTTAAGGATTTACATAATGTCAGGCTACTATCACCGTTTTATAAGGGACTATGCGAAAATAGCAAAACCCCTGGCATTCCTTTTAAGAGGGGAAGACGGACGAGTGTCCAGATACCTTTCCAAAAATAAGGCCATTGAACTTGACACAGACGCTATGAATTCTTTCCAAAATATTAAAGATTCTCTTGTATCACAAGAAGTAGTTTTGAATTATCCTGACTTTGATAAAGAATTTGAATTAACTACAGACGCCTCAGATTATGCCTCGGGTGCTGTATTATCTCAAAATAATAAACCCATAACGTTCTTATCAAGAACGTTGAACAAAACGGAAGAAGCATACGCCACTAACGAGAAAGAGATGCTAGCCATCATCTGGGCTCTCAACTCGCTTAGGAGTTTCCTATACGGATCTAAAAAAAACCGCTGACCTACGCACTCAGCAACAAAAATACAAACTACAAGATGAAGCGATGGAAAGCCATCTTGGAAGAGTATAATTACGAATTGAAATACAAACCAGGAAAGTCCAACATAGTCGCCGATGCTTTATCACAACTTCCACTAACGTCAAAGGTGAATACAATGACAATGACTGAGCATAGCGACGATAGCTCTTCATAAAATTTAATGCCTACTGTAGAAATCCCAATTAACGTCTTCACAAGATCGGTAATGAAACTAATCATGAGTTCCTTATACCATTTCCAACATATCACCGACACACTTTTACCCAACCAAATTATACAGAAACAGATATTATAACCATATTTAAGAAATTTCTCAACCCTAGTAACATAAACGGTTTATCAACAACAGAAGAAATAATGGGTCGAATACAGAATATCTATCCACTTCATTTTGCTAGTTTTAAAGTGAGGTTTACTCAATCTATGGTTGAAGACATTACCGACGAAAGTGAACAAGAAGAAAACATTTTAAGAGTACACCGTAGAGCTTACCGTAACCCAGAGGAAAATAGACAACAAATACTTGAAAACTTTTACTTTCCGAAAATGGCAGCAAAGATCAAAAGATTAGTTAAAAATTGCCAAACATGCAAAGAAAGTAAATACGATCGTCATCCGAACAAACCAATTCTTGAACCAACTCCTATACCAAACTATCCAGGCCACACTATTCACCTTGACATCTTTTCAACTGAAAAAAAAAACTTGTACTAACTGCCATCTGCAAACTTACAAAATTTGCAAAAACTAAAATTATTAAATCAAGAGCCATTACTCACATTAGACAACCACTTCGAGAACTACTATTCTCATTTTGTATTCCAGAAAACATAGTTATCGATAATGAAAAGGCATTAAATTCTGCTTCCATTACATCCATGATGGAGGACGAATTGAAAATACGCATTTACAAAACCCCACCTTACAGAAGTGAGGTCAACGGACAGATTGAAAGGTTCCATTCCACACTCTCTGAAATAATGCGCTGCCTTAAAGCGGAACAGACTACTCGCTCATTCGAAGAACTACTCGAAAGAGCTACGAACGAGTACAATTTTACAGTTCATTCAACCACACAGAAAAAACCGGTAGAACTTTTCTTTGGTCGGTCTCCAAGAATAACTCCTAAAGATTGTGAAAATGTCCGGCAGCAAAATATCGATAGAATCATACAGAAACAAAACAAAGACATAAGATACCACAATAAGAAACGACAACCAACTAAAACTTACAACCCAGGAGACATAATTTACATAAGATTAGGCCCTAAGTTAACTTTTAGATATAAAAAAGAAATAGTTAAGGAAAATAAAAACACAACAGTCATAACACAGTCAGGAAGAACGATACATAAAAGTAACATCAGGAATTAACGTACTAACTACGCATTTCCTATTTTCAGGTACATGCTCAATAATACATCAACAGAAATACAGATACTAGACTTCTCCAACTCTCAATTCGTATCTTTACATACTGTTCAAGCTAAAATACAAACCAGATACCTTAAACTTATTCACGAGATTGGCCTAGATCAATATGACAAATTTTTGACCAATATTGCACCAACTCTTGAACTTTCCTCAACTGTTAACGATCCCTTATTTCCTTTCCTTTCCCACGAATATGAACAAATTAAAAATTTATTTCACAATTTAAGGCCACACAATGTTAAAAGATCCATCGATTCTATAGGCACAGCGTGGAAGTGGATTGCAGGCATTCCCGACCACGACGATTTTATTACAATTAAAAAGAAAGCTAATAATATCCTGTCCAAGGTATGATGTTAAAATCATCCTTGGGGATTTGAACGCTAAAATAGGTCGGGAGCCGGTATTCAGGCATTACGCAGGCACCCATAGTTTGCATGAGAACACTAATGACAATGGACTTCGAGTCCTAGAATTGGCAGCATCGAAAAACATGGTCGTTGCGAGTACCAGGTACCCGCGTAAAGATATCTACAAAGCCACCTGGGTATCACCTGATGGAGCCACTCGTAACCAAATTGACCACGTGTTGATAGACCGTCGCCACTACTCGAACTTGATGACGGTACGAACGTACCGAGGTGCCAATATCGACTCGGATCACTATCTTGTTGGTATGCTTTCCGAGGGCGGATTGCCTTGCGAAGACGTATTGCATCCGCCGATCAGGTTCGAATCAACACGGCTGCACTACGCAATGAAAACACCAGTAACACCTTTGGACTTGCGTTAGGACTCGCCCTAGAACCACTCGATCCAGGGAGAGTAAGTCCTGGAGCCAGTATGCTGGGCGTAGATGAGAAGTGGACACCCCTTAAAAACACTGTCATTAGTACTGCCAATTCCATCTTAGGCAGCAGTCGTAGAAGTCGGAACGACTGGTTTGATGATGAATGCAAGCTAGCGACTGAACGTAAGAATGTTGCGTACCGAGCAATGCAACAATCTCATAGAACGCGGGCACGCGAAGATGAATATAAAGAGCTCAGAAGAATAGAAAAACGGCTTCACAGACAGAAAAAATCAGCCTGGGAGAAGAACAGCATCTGTGATTTAGAAAGAAGCCGAGAGCGAGGTCCGCACCAGGCGCGGAAGTTCTACCAATCCGTCCGAAACATGACCCAGTACACACCACGCTGCACTTACTGCAAGGACGGAGAGGGAAATCTGATCACCGATCCCCAAATCATACTGGAGCGATGGGAAGTGTACTTTAATGAATTGCTAAATGGTCAGCTCACTGCAGAAGTAGAGGCTCCACTACTTCAAGAAGATTACCCTATGTTACCGCCACCAAGCATAGAAGAGGTTGAGAAGGCTATAGCCCGGCTTAAGAAAAACAAAGCCCCGGGAGCCGATGGCATACCAGCCGAACTATTCCACCACGGCGGGCCAGCCTTACGCCAAGCAATTCATGATATTATAGTGCACGTATGGGAGCAGGAAGAAATGCCAGAAGACTGGCGAAAAGGTATAATTTGCCCCATACATAAGAAAGGAGATGTCACAACGTGCAGCAATTATAGAGGTATCACGTTGTTGAGAACCGCCTATAAGATACTCTCCTCTATCCTACAAGAACAGATAGCCCTATACGCTAAAACCATAATCGGCCAATATCAGTGTGGTTTCAATCCAGGCAAATCAACAACTGATCAGATCTTTACCCTTAGGCAGGCGATGGAAAAATGTCTAGAATTTAACATCCCAACATACCATCTGTTTATAGACTTTAAGGCCGCCTATGATAGCATAGCCAGGGTAGAACTTTACAAAGCCATGAGAGAATTCGGACCATGACCAACGTAACAAGCAAAGTAAAAATAGCCGGATTGCTATCCAGACCAATCAACATCTTTAATGGACTCCGACAAGGGGATGGTTTGGCCTGCCTCCTCTTCAACCTGGCGTTGGAGAAAGCAATCCGTGACTCTGGCACGGCAACAAGAGGGACCATCGTCAACAGGTCCAGCCAGATACTGGCTTACGCAGACGACATTGACATCATCGGAAGAACCGAACAAGCTGTACACGATTCCTTCAACCAGATCGAGCAGGCGGCACAAAATCTGGGGCTGCACGTTAGTGAAGGTAAAACAAAGTACATGGTGGCGTCGAATGCGAGAAGAACAGTTGGTCAAACAATCAATCAAGACGAATTTGAAGTGGTGCACTCCTTTAAATACCTTGGATCAATAGTAGCAGCCGATAATAATATAGAAGAAGAAATACGCGGGCGGCTGCTCAATTCCAACAAAGCCTACTATAGTCTGTCAAAGCTCTTCAAATCCAGAAATCTCACCATAACTTCAAAACTGCTGCTGTACAGGACCATGGTCCTGCCAGTACTCACGTATGGATCCGAGACTTGGGTGCTTAGCAAAAGACACTCCGACCTCTTAGCCGCGTTCGAGAGAACAGTCTTAAGGAGAATTGTTGGCCCCATATGTGAGGAAAGGCGATTCTGGAGACGGTACAATCATGAATTGTACGCAATCTACCTTGAAGCAGACATAGTGACAAAAATTAAGCTCGGTAGACTCCGGTGGGCAGGGCACCTAGCTCGCATGAGTGAAGAGGAACCGGCTCGGAAAGTCCTTTGTGGTACATTCTATGGTAGACGGCAGCGTGGTAGACCATGCTTGCGCTGGAGAGATGGCGTAGACCAGGACGCCCGAAGCCTTGGGGTGCGCAACTGGATGGCGTCGGCTCAAGACCGGGATAGGTGGAGAGACTTGTTGAAGGAGGCCAGGACCGGACCCCGGTTGTCGAGCCGATGATGATGATGAATAATATCCTTGAAAACACAAATAAACAAGTTGTAATCAACAAATTATATAATGAAAGAATTAACAATATCACAAAAGTAACAAATGAAATTGAAAAAATGTTAAAAGAAAATAAAAGTTTCAATTCAATCATTGTATCCGAAATTAAATATAAATTCAAAATTGTAAAGGAAGAATTAGAAAATATTGCTCTAGCCATTCACTGGGCAAAACTAGGAATTGTAAACTCACTCATACTATCTAAAGAAGAACACATTCCTTTTACCACAATCGAAGAAGCTCTAAACTTTGCAGAAATCAAAATCATAACAAATTCAATTTCAATTTTATATATTGTCAATATTCCTCTAACAAGTAACAAAACTTATGAAAAAATCCTTATCAAACCTGTCAAAAGAAATGAAAGAATCATTGAAATTCATTACAAAGAAATTCTTACAAATAAAGACGAAATGTTTGGTCTTATAAATAATTGTAAACAAATTAACGATATTTCTATCTGTGAAAATAAAAATCTTCTGAATATTGTAAACTCAACATACATTTCGAATCTTTTGAAAAGTCAAATAGCATCATGCAACATTATCAGCGGTCAGCACATCCCAGCAATTGAAGAGATAACCCAGGGTATTATTCTGCTTAATGGCTTCAACGGAACTCTCCAAGCTGAATCAACTTCCCGAAATATAACTGGTACCTTCCTCATCAAATATGACAACACCAACATAACAATAAATGACCGAAAATTTACTTCAGGAAAAGTAATATCGACTCATACTATCCTCTCAGCAATTTTACAACCATCCCCAATAGAAAAAGAATACCATTCAGTACTATCACTAGAGATGATGCACGAGCTCCACATAACAACACGAAAGAAATTCAGCTGCTCCAATCAGAAAAAGAAACACCGATGATAACCACCTATGGCTCAATTTCGTTCATGGGCATTCTTTTAATCATCGTGATAATCCTCAAACTTTTTCACAAAAGAAGAAATAATACAAAGGTCATCATCCAACAGCATGAGATGAAGAACATCCACATCCCTCCAGAAGCAACTGCAGCACCTAAGCCAACACCTACCCATCCGCAATCAAAGTTCAATGACATATGTACCATACTTTTAAGCGATTGTGGACTATCGCATTTAGAGGAGGATGAGTTAACGTACAGAACATGAGCTGCGCCAGCAATTGCAGTTCCTTCACACGACCTACATAATTTCCATTCTCACAGACAGAATAAGTGAGAAAACGAAAATTGCAATAAACAATAATTCTAAGAACATGAACAACATTACCATGCTGGCTGCTGACAACGCAAAATCATTAAGAAATCAAATGCATGTTCAGTAGTTAATTTTTATTTGTAATTTATGTTTTCTTAACTTAAAGCATCATCGTTGAGGTTGGCTGTTGGCAACACACAAAAACACATACATACAAGAGATTTTACTTTTTTATTCTGACAACAGCGGAAAAATTGTTTTGGTTTTTTCTTACTTCCCCAGATCTGATTTTCTTTCTTTTCCATTGCCTTACGTTCTTCTCACTTTCATGAGCTATAAAATAAAACAATAAGATACAAAACAACAAAACGCTGTTTTGCTATTGTAGCTTTTGTAAGTCAGAACTCAGAAGAAGGTAAGGCAATGATGGAGAAGTTTATATTTTTAATTTTAGTTCTAAAATGTGATGAAAGTATGAACATCTTTACAGTTTACAATATAAATTTTCAATTCAACACGTTTCAGAACTTTTTTTGCATTTATTATTAATCCAATCAAATTATTGAATTTAAATTTTGTTTCACAAAATCTCTGTTCTTCATAAATATTTATTTTCAACCATTCTGTAATTCAGTTTTTTGTTTTTGTTGTGTTCTTTTTGATAAGAGTAATACGTCATTATCAATGCCAGGGAGTGGCTTTAATGATTGGAAAAATATACATAGCACACTAGATTCACATGAAGAAACTCCAAATCATGCAGTCGCATTTAATTCATGGGAATTGCTTTAAAATAGAAATAAAAGTTTTAAAACCATCGATTCATATCAATCTAAAATAATTCAGAATGAAATGGATTTTTGGAAAAAAGTTTTTTTTTCGTTTGGTTGTGGCTATCAAGTTTCTCTCTAGCCAGTCGCTCGCTTTACGTGGCTCTTCGCATTAATTATACGACGCGAATAATGGGAATTTCTTAAAGCTTATTGAAGAGCTTGCAGAATTTGATTCAACCATGAATGCTCATATTCAAAGATTCTTGAAGGGAGATAGTCGTGATCACTATTTGTCTCACAACATTCAAAATGACATTATCGGCATAATAGACACAGCAATTAGGTATTGATCGAATAATACAAATGATAGAAAAAAGTTTATATTTTTCTGTTATTGCTGATACCACTCCCTCTCTATCACATAAGTAGCAAATGACAATTTTTGTACGTTTCGAACATTTTTGCTTTCAAAAGCAACGAACATTTTGTATCCTATGTGGAAGTTGAAAATACCACAGGGAAAACATTAAGTGAAGCGATTATTAATTAGCTTAGTAAAAGAAAATTAAACTTAAATTATTTGAGGGGTCAAGCCTATGACAACGGCAGAAATATTGTTGGAATCAATAAAGGTGTACAGAAGCTAATTCTAGACAAATTTCCTCGAGCACTTTTTCTCCCTTGTACTGCGCATACACTTAATTTGCTAGTGAATGTATTTGTATTTTGTATTTCGTATTTGTATTAAATTTATTTATTAAATTTACCAATTGCAACAAGATAATGAATCTTTTAGATGCATGAAAATTTACAGTTACCAGATTTACATGTTTGACTAATACTTAAAATGTACATTATACAAAAGAGTTTAAATTTAATACATACATATAAAAACAATAAGAACATAATGTGAAATAAAATTTAAAGTAAATTTAATATTTAGAATAGTTTATTTGTGGTTTTAAATAGAATTAATTTAAAGAAGCTTAGAAAAACAAAGATACCCTTTCCCTAAACAAAGTTGATGAGGTTATTCTCTGCAATTCGATTGGTAGAGTGTTCCACAAGCGAACAACAGACACAAAGAAAGATCTTTCTGCAATAGTATGTAAGAAGCGCGGTAATATTATTTGCAAGCCTCTCTGTGAGTGGGCATACCAAAGTAGTTCTTCCAAGTAGCTCGGATATTTGTTATGTATTATGTTATGAAGTAATACCATATTCTTACGTTTGAGATAGTTTTCCAGACTTAAACCTACAAGAGAGTTTTGAATATGGGAAACACTGACAAATCGCTGTATGCCAAAAATGAAACGGATGCAATCATTGAAAGCAACATTTAATTTTCGCTTACATTCAGAATCTAAAACAGGGTAAACAGACGAGTTATGAGTAAAAAATGGTAGTATTAAACTCTTTGTTTTTTTATATCTGAGTCCAGGAAGTGTGATGATGGTCTTAAGGATCTAAGTGTAACATATATTTTTCGTATGGCATCTGAGATTGCATCACAGCATGTTAAACGATTATTTATTTGATAAGTACTTTACTTTAGTCACATACTCAATACTTTGTCCATTTAAAATTGTCATAGGAAGGTTTTCTTTATAAATTTGTCTTCGAGAACAAGGCATGCTCACTGTTTTTGATGGATAAAGAAGTAGTTTATTTGAAACGGCACATTTCTGTATATTAGCTTGGTCATAATTTATTTGGTTAACACAGCAACCCAAGTTGCTCTGGTCACAAAAGTTGTAGATAATAACATCGTCTTGTAATGTTTGTACTCCTCTGGTTGTGAGTTGTGGAGGTTCAGCTTACATTAAACCAAAAGCGGATAGCTCTGAAGGGCGTCTGGACTACTGAATTTTAACTTAATCGAACCTCCAGCGAGTTGCTTAGTAAAAGAATCGACTTGGTTGGCTTCAGAGTTTGAAGTGCCTTATTATACTTTTATTATTCCTATTTATTCAAAAAATTAATTGCCTTCATATATAACCAACCCTACTTCGATAATCGATAAAGTTCTATTGATTACCCAAGATATGCACAATCAGCATTTGATTTCAAAAATCAACGACACTAGGAAATCCAAAAATACTCCTGCACTAAAAGTGTCATATGAGTATTTTTGTTTATCTTTTATTTCTCCTATAGTTCGTGCACTGAAGGTGCTGGTTGAACTATATGAATATCTTATGCACAAAGTGTGACATGAATACTTTTATAATTTTAATGATTCGCGGCGACCGACCGACGACCGCGACGCGACGGGACGGGACAAAGTATGTGCGATGGATATGGACGGGAAACCGAGTATCAAGTATCGAAGCAGGTTGAATGTATTCTTAATTGTTTTGCGGCAATTAGTTAAGTGGTCGCTGGTGCGATCCCCTTACAGTCTGCATACATATGTACAAAAGAGTGTTGAACAACACGAAATTCTGATTGCCATTTCGTTAAAGCGTTGTGATGTTGCAAAAAAGTTATTAGGTATTTGGTCGGCCAAAAGTTTTTCTGCAACTTTGCTGAAAAATTAAAGCAATTGCATTACTCTTTTTTGGAATAGGTAAGACTATTGCACTTTTCCATTGCTCTGGGAATTCACTTCTAAAAATTGATGAATTTATTATGTGTAGTAGTGGTGCTATAATGACAGGTAAAATTAATTTAATAAACTTTGGAGGGATGTTATTCAAACCTGCAGCATTAGAGTGAATAGACATGGTAGCAATAATCAATTCACGAGACTCAACACAATTAAATTCGAAAGCATTATCATTTTCACTGACTAGCAAATTACGTGTGGAGCTAGGCATAGGTTGATCAAATACTGACTTCAACACTTGTGGGTCTAAGGAGCAATTAGATGAGTTTTTGTCCTTAACTACACCAATTTCATTAAAGTTTCTCCAAAGCTCCTTGGAACTAGACGAGAGATTGAGTTTTTGAGAAAAAACTGACATGACGCAGCGAAAACTTCTTATGAAGTGCAATGCTATTTTTCTGCTGTTCAAGACCAACTGAACTACGTAGGTAAACGGATATACAAATTTAAATTTGTTTTGTCAACGATTATTTGGAATGAGTTCTTAGGAAAACTAAACATCCTTTCAAAAATGCTTCAGTCAAAATCCATGGACTTTTTAACATGCTTAGAACATTTAGATAAACTGCGGCAGTACTTTGAGACAAACCGTTCGGAGGAATATTTATTTGAAGCATTATACAAGAACACTATAGATATTCCTATAAAGATGAATATGCAAGTAGATTTCATTGTTTCCGATTCGATGAGCGTACGAAATTGCCATTATCAATCTAAACAATCCCAATCAACTGATCCAAAACTTAAATTTAAAATTGATTTCATCTACCACGTAATCGATGTGACGTTATCTTCTATCGACGAGCGTTTTGGACAGTATAATTGTCTAAGCGAAAACTTCGGTTTTTTCTGCGCTATTTCAAAGAATGTGGAGTTTAAGGATTGCGAAAAACTTGAAGCAATTTTAACAGCAACAATTGACGACGAATTTCCAAAGGATGCTGGGGATTTCTTGAGTAAATTAATATATTCAACCAAACGTCAAATGTTACTAATCTCAAACCGCTATCAATTTTAAATTATTTAGCTTCAAACCATTTGCTTGAATTTTATCCAAATTTAACAACTGCGTTTAAAACTTTCTTAACGTTTGTAAGTGTTGCTACAGGGAAGCTAGTTTTTCAAAACTTAAAATAATAAAAGCATATTTACGCTCAACTATGACTCAAGAGCGATCAACAGCCTCGGCAACAATTTCCATTGAAAAAGACATGCTGATTAACTTAAACTTTTAAATATTAATTTGTACGATTTTCGTTTTTTTAAGTTTGGGGCGCCAAAATTGAATTTCCCTGGGGCGGCAAAAGTCTCAGGTTGGGCGCCGACTGTATATTAAGTCTTTGCGCAAATCATCTCGTTCACTACCCTCAATACCACGGTGGCCCGGAACCCAGACTAGAGACACCGAGGTCAATGGTAAACATCGCAAGCTCATCTTGGCATTGTTGAATTAATTTAGAGGATGACGAAGTCGAAGCAATGGCTTGAGTAGCCGAATGGCTATTTTGTTGATGCTGTGAACAATGAACATGCACAAAATTATCACCGTTCTTACCGGTGTAGAAAGCAACGCAGGCTTTGTTAACCGGTTCTTCAATATTTCTTCCAGTTTAATTTAGGGTCGTATATAAAAACAGGTATTTTGTACTGAACACAATTACAGATTTTGGCAGTAAAGTGTATCAGTTCAGCTTTACTTTGGTTAATCCCTAGTCCACTGCTCGTGGTCCAGTTGTAGTAGGGGAGCCCAAGAGGGGATTTCGGGAGTTACTAAATCGCGGCAGATTAACATACAGGGAGATACTTTGTACCCGACTTAATACCTCCACCAAATATTAGCCCCATGTATATGGCCGCCCATCAAGGATAAAGGATCAGATTAGTAAAAAAAAAATTGATCATCAGAAATTCTCGAGCGCGTCAGATAAAGGTAGGGTGAGTTAGTTACATGCTAAAAAGTGTATATTCCACTATTCTGACAATTTTTGATTGACGTTAAGAAGTAGGTGAGTTACAAACTTGTAAAAAAACGACATCTCGACTTTTTCGAGCGTGGCTTAATTTTTTTTTCATTTTAAAGGAAATAATTCAACGTTCACGAAAAATATTAAATCTGACGATTTCCATAAGCCGAAGTAAGAAAAACTAATCGATAAAGTTTAATGCATGCAGCTACGTGATGTCTGTATTCCCCTCTCCGCGTTTCTTTTCTTTTCTCACTTCTTCTCTATCTATGACTCTCTCACTCGCTCAATCTGTCCCTACCCTGGCTACTGTGTAGTAGGGATGACGACATGACAGCTGACCGCCTAGATATTATTGTTTACAACGTATTTTTAACGTCTTAATTTATTTTGTGATTTCTATATAAATTATGTGAATTAAAATTAATAAAAAATTGACTATGAGTGACTTTAACAAAAAAAAACTGTCAGATTAGGCGAATCCCTTCAGATAATTGTCAGATTATGAGACAGTACGTTTAGCTTTAGGGTATATAGATGAACCGTATATATCTTAATCTGACGCGCCTGAGTATTTCAAAATGGCGATTTTTTTTGCACATTCTAATAATGGCCGCGACTTTGGGTCACATCCAAATCGTCAGATTATCTGACGCGCTCGATTACATTTTTTTTTTTTCATTTTCAACCCTTACGCCTTGTATATACAGGGTGAGTCATGAGCAATGCGACAAAATGCTAGGGCGTGTAGGTTGCGTTGAGACAAGAAAAAAATCGTATAGGAGGGGGGGTCTATTCCCCTCCGTTTAGCCGGGAGGGGCAATTTTCGAAAAAACTGACTTAAAATGGGAAAAAAATTATTTAAAATCAACGGCTTCATTCACAATGCTGTACGATACGTTTTTGAAAAGCCAATAACTTTTTCTTTCATTCTGTGTTTAAATAAATCTATTTTAAAAAATAGTTTTTGAAATATTAATTTTCAAAGTCAAAATTTTGAAAAAAAAAATTGAAAAAAAAATTTCAAATTCATTTTTTTCAAAATTGTACGTAATTAAGTGATAATTTCAATGCTGTTATTAATTTTAATCCAAAATAAGAAAACCGGATGCAAAAATTTTATGTCGTTCTCAAGAAATTAAAAAAAAAACCAAAACCACCTTTTTCTAAGAAAAACATTTATTTTTATTGTAACGAAGCAATTTAAGAAGCATTAATCTTAGTTTTTTTAGTTTTTTTATTCCTTTTATTTTTACTATGTTTTTTATTGGAAGTACTTATAAAAAATTTTCGATATGATCTCCATTGTTTAGAAGGCATAGATTATATCTCCTTGTAATGACTTCACATAAGTTTATGCTTGACAAATTTTCCTGCAATTTGACTCCAACGACTTCTATTCGTTCCTTCAGTTGTTCCAATGATACTATTTCCACTTCGTAAACATAATTCTTCATAAATTCCCATGCATAGAAATCTAGGGGAGTTAAATCTGGTGACCTAGGCGGCCATTCCGTGGGGCCTCTTCTTCCGATCCAACGGTCACTAAAATGATCATCCAGCCAGTTTCTCACCTGTAAGCTGTAGTGTGCTGGAGCACCATCTTGTTGGTAGATTAAAGTATCTGCTATAACCAATGGAACGCTGTCTAATAAATCGGGTAAAAGGTCTCGTAGGAATTGCAGGTATGATTCTCCATTAATAATGGAATTCAAAAACCGGGGCCCGATCACAGTGTGTCCAACAAGACCAAGCCAAACATTACAACTAAAGCGGTGTTGTGATTTGTTTTTTTTTTTTTTTTGTGTGGATTGGCGCTACTCCAATAATGTAAATTGTGGAAGTTAGTAACCCCATCCCTAGTAAACTGTGCTTCATCCGTCCAGAATATTCTTCTAAAATAGTTTTGTTCGGTTTCATTTCTAAGTAGTAATGTTCTACAAAATTCGGTTCTCAATAACTTGTCGTTTGAGGTGAGTTCCTGAACAGGCGTAAAGTGGTACGGGTGTAAATTTTCCGCCCGAAGTACTCGACATGCTCTAGATTGGGACACTCCAAGCATAGTGGATATCCTTCTTGTACTGACGGAGGGATTATTTCGGACTAAATCCAGAATTCTTTCATCTAAGATTCTTGACTCATCAGAAACTGGCCTTTCGCTTCTTCGATGCTCCAGCACTCCATGATCTCTTAGACGTCGCGTCGGTGGATTCTTGGAAACGTGCTATGATGGGGAGACCTCCTATCGGGATATCTTTCAGCGTACAGTCTTTCGGCTTCACGACTTCGACCATTAGCTAAACCGTAGCATAAATGCATGTCCGTTAATTCTTCTCGGGTGTATGAGCTTGACATCGTTACGTGTTAATGAGTTAATATTCAAATTGGAAATAATTACTAAGCAAAACTGCAATGCCTTTTATTTATCTTGCGTTGCAATTTTCTTTTTTTTTCATTAAAAAAAATGCGGTTTTATTGTCCCTATTGTCCCCATAACAGGTAGAACCCATGGGCTGCGGGCAGGCCAAGGCAAAAATATTGACAGGTCAATTTTCAGAAGTTATCAATGAAAATAATATTAATCCAGGGTTATTCCAATACTATTTAATTTTATTACGTTCTCATAAAACTCCAATTAAAAAAAAAGTAAAAGAACTAAGATTAATGCTAAATAAATAAATAAATTGCTTCGTTACAATAAAAATAAATGTTTTTCTTAGAAAAAGGTGGTTTTGGTTTTTTTTTAATTTCTTGAGAACGACATAAAATTTTTGCATCCGGTTTTCTTATTTAGACTTAAAACTAATAACAGCATTGAATTTTGAAATTAAAATTAGCATTTAATTACGTAAAATTTTGAAAAAAATGCATTTGAAATTTTTTTTTCAATTTTTTTTTTCAAAATTTTGACTTTGAAAATTAATATTTCAAAAACTATTTTTTAAAATAGATTTATTTAAACACAGAATGAAAGAAAAAGTTATTGGCTTTTCAAAACCGTATCGCACAGCATTGTGAATGAAGCCGTTGATTTTAAATAATGTTTTTCCCATTTTGAGTCAGTTTTTTCGAAAATTGCCCCTCCCGGCTAAACGGAGGGGAATAGACCCCCCTCCCGTACGATTTTCTTCTTGTTTAAACGCAACCTACACGTCCTAGCATTTTGTCGCATTGCTCATGACTCACCCTGCAGATTTACATAGTACTATTATGAAGAGGAACGAATGGCGCGACATCTGGGCAACGGACCCTATAATTAATAGGGGAAGTACAAAGAAAAAGAATAATAAATATGAATGTCTAGAGAATAACAGAGGATAGAGAAAGCTGTATAAAATTGGAATACAATTTGATGGGAGTTCGAGGAAATTAAAAAAAGACTCTTATTGATTTTTCTTCATTGACTTTCTTGCAAAGGGGAATTATTTGACTTTTTTTTCAAGGTAGGTAGGGAATGGGCAATGAAAATTCATGAAAAAAAAAACGGTTTTGTTTTGAATTTTTTCAAACAAAAGGGTAATGGGTTGCCACTTTGCAAATAGAAAAATATTTTTAAGATTATTTTAATTTTATTTTTACAAATTAAGGAATTTCTTAATATTTTATTAATTTTTTTTTAATTTCACGTCATCATCATCATCGGCTCGACAACCGGGGTCCGGTCCTGGCCTCCTTCAACAAGTCTCTCCACCTATCCCGGTCTTGAGCCGACGCCATCCAGTTGCGCACCCCAAGGCTTCGGGCGTCTTGGTCTACGCCATCTCTCCAGCGCAAGCATGGTCTACCACGCTGCCGTCTACCATAGAATGTACCACAAAGGACTTTCCGAGCCGGTTCCTCTTCACTCATGCGAGCTAGGTACCCTGCCCACCGGAGTCTACCGAGCTTAATTTTTGTCACTATGTCTGCTTCAAGGTAGATTGCGTACAATTCATGATTGTACCGTCTCCGGAATCGTCCTTCCTCACATATGGGGCCAACAATTTTTCTTAAGACTTTTCTCTCGAACGCGGCTAAGAGGTCGGAGTGTCTTTTGCTAAGCACCCAAGTCTCGGATCCATACGTGAGTACTGGCAGGACCATGGTCCTGTACAGCAGCAGTTTTGAAGTTATGGTGAGATTTCTGGATTTGAAGAGCTTTGACAGACTATACTCGCATTCGACGCCACCATGTACTTTGTTTTACCTTCACTAATGGGCAGCCCCAGATTTTGTGCCGCCTGCTCGATCTGGTTGAAGGAATCGTGTACAGCTTGTTCGGTTCTTCCGATGATGTCAATGTCGTCTGCGTAAGCCAGTATCTGGCTGGACCTGTTGACGATGGTCCCTCTTGTTGCCGTGCCAGAGTCACGGATTGCTTTCTCCAACGCCAGGTTGAAAAGGAGGCAGGCCAAACCATCCCCTTGTCGGAGTCCATTAAAGATGTTGATTGGTCTGGATAGCAATCCGGCTATTTTACTTGGCTTGTTACGTTGGTCATGGTCAACCTACAAAGTCGTGTCAATTTATTTGGGATGCCGAATTCTCTCATGGCTTTATAAAGTTATACCCTGGCTATGCTATCATAGGCGGCCTTAAAGTCTATAAACAGATGGTATGTTGGGATGTTAAATTCTAGACATTTTTCCATCGCCTGCCTAAGGGTAAAGATCTGATCAGTTGTTGATTTGCCTGGAATGAAATCACACTGACATTGGCCGATTATGGTTTTAGCGTATGGGGCTATCCGTTCTTGTAGGATAGAGGAGAGTATCTTATAGGCGGTTCTCAACAACGTGATACCTCTATAATTGCTGCACGTTGTGACATCTCCTTTCTTATGCATGGGGCAAATTGTACCTTTTCGCCAGTCTTCTGGCATTTCTTCCTGCTCCCATACGTGCACTATAATATCATGAATTGCTTGGCGTAAGGCTGGCCCGCCGTGCTGGAATAGTTCGGCTGGTATGCCATCGGCTCCCGGGGCTTTATTTTTCTTAAGCCGGTCTATAGCCTTCTCAACCTCTTCTAAGGCGTGTCCACTTTTCATCTGGCTCCAGGACTTACTCTCCCTCTCGAGTGGTTCTAGGGCGAGTCCTAACGCATGTCCAAAGGTGTTACTGGTGTTTTAGTTGCGCAGTGCAGCCGTGTTGATTCGAACCTGATCGGCGGATGCAATACGTCTTCGCAAGGCAATCCGCCCTCGGAAAACCATACCAACAAGATAGTGATCGGAGTCGATATTGGCACCTCGGTACGTTCGTACCGTCATCAAGTTCGAGTAGTGGCGACGGTCTATCAACACGTGGTCAATTTGGTTACGAGTGACTCCATCAGGTGATACCCAGGTGGCTTTGTAGATATCATTACGCGGGAACCTGGTACTCGCAACGACCATGTTTTTCGATGCTGCCAATTCTAGGACTCGAAGTACATTGTCATTAGTGTTCTCATGCAAACTATGGGTGCCTGCGTAATGCCTGAATACCGGCTCCCGACCTATTTTAGCGTTCAAATCCCCAAGGATGATTTTAACATCATACCTTGGACAGGCATTGAGGGCCCTCTCGACTTGTTCGTAGTAAGTCTCTTTTTCTTCGTCTGAGGACTCCTCTGTAGGTCCGTGAACGTTAATGAGGCTGATGTTCTTAAATTTGCCTCGCACGCGAAGGGTGCATAGCCTTTCGCTTATAGCGTTAAAGCCGATTATGGTAGACTTCATTTTTTCGCTGACCAGGAAGCCTACCCCGAGCACATCGTGTTTTGTATGACAGCTGTAATATAAGTCATATTCTTTCTTCTGCAAAACACCATTCCCTGTCCATCTTATTTCTTGCAGTGCTGTTATGTCAGCTTTATATTTTGACTGGGTATCGGCTAGCTGCTGAGCAGCTCGAGCTCTATAGAGCGATCGTACGTTCCATAAGAAAATTCGTAAATCGTTGTTCCGTTTTCGTTGCAAGGGTTGTCGTCGTGAGATCGGTCCGTTTCCGAGGCTTGTTGACGGTCTCGTAATTCTTTTAGTTTTACGGAACAGGGAATTAGCCTGTTGCCAACCTGTGGAACTAGCCTGATCATATTTGCCAAATCTTTTTAAAGGATTGTTTCTAGCGGCCGCCGCGAAGAGGCTATGATCACACTTCCACCAGTCCCGAATAGTTACGGCACGTGCATGTTTTCGTATGCTACATGTTATTCCCCCTATTCGACTGATGGCTGACCGCCTAATTTCACGTACATAGATTTCCAAAATTACTTGTTTTTTGCTTATACTTACGTGATATTTTAAAATTATTGAAAATCGACATAAAATTCAAAGTTTACTGAAAACTAAAATTATGTTAGGTATTTTAGATTTTCTTGGGTTTTTTGAAAATTCAAGTTCATTCAAGTTCAGTAAAATTTATAAAACGATGTAATGTCTTGAGAATCAACCTGGAATATTAAAACTATGTGTTTTTTGAAAGTTACGTGTGAACACATTTTTTTTCTAATTTTTAAAACTTTTTTTAAATTTCTCAAGTTTTTACACTAATTTTTCAATTTTATTCAAAAATTTAATTTTCTTGATTTTTATTATATATATTTCTCATTTTTTTTTTCAAACTTTTTCAAATTTTTATACATACCTACTAATTTTTCAATTTTTTACACAAATTATCTCCAAATTTCTCAGATTTATTTTCTACATTTTTCATGTTTTTTTTTCTAAATTTAAAAAAATTTTTTTTCTAAACTTTTCAATTTTTTTTTGACAAAATTTTGGAATGAATACTTAAATTCTTAAATCATTTTTAATTTTTTTGATAGAGTGCTATTTGAAAAATTATAATGATTTTATGCCAATAAAATCTATTGAAAAAACAACAGGAATCATAAAACTATGATTTCCTATTGTCTTATCACAGAAAAACAAATACAGTAGATATGCTTCTTCCAAATGCATAGGAAAAGAGTATATCTATATATAATGTTATATATAGGTATAATGGTAATTTCTTCATATTTGAGAAATTAAAATACCAATAAAAAAGAAATAAAAAAAGATATAAAAATATGCATTTTATTGACAAAAAACAAATACATATGTATGTACATTATAGTCTAATTCTATTACTTGCAAGAAAAAAAAATATAAATGTTTCTGAAAATATAAAAATTCGCAAAGTAGGTACATAGTTCACAAAAACCAAATACGTATAGTACAATTCTATACAAGCAAGAAAAAAAAAGTTTAAATGTATCTGTAACACATGAAAATTTGCAACATAGCTCTCATCATATCTCAAATCTCAGAAATTCAAATCAAATACGAAATTATTTGTAAATAATATAGCTTCATATATATATATTTATACATATAGCAAAAATCGTCCTATGCAAAAAAAAACCGTTGAATAAATCCACAGCCCAAAGAAAACTTTTCATTTTCCCCTTGTTGCCATGACACCCATCAGCTGGCTCACCTATCTCCCTTACTCTCTCTATTTGTTGTCAGCAACTGTCAAAATGAAAATAATAAATCCTCTCACTTCGACTACCTATTCTTTATTCTTGCTGCCTATCATCATTCCGAACTCTCCAATCCTATATTTCGCTACTAAAACGCCACCAAGTGAGGCAAACCAAATAGAAAAAATCGTGTTCCATAGTAGTACAATGTAAATCTATATACATGCCTTACGTACGACCACCCCCATCGTGGAAACAATCAGATTAACATTCGAACATTTTCAAAAATACGTAAAACATGGATTCTATCAATATCTGACGCGCTCGAGTATATCCGTGCAACAATTTTTTTTTACATTTTTGAAAATCTATAGCCGCTTCCCACTGATAAAAGTGTATAATATGATATAACATTTTTTTCTTCCTATTATTATCTAAGCTTCGCAATCCAGTAGGTCTCAATGACGCTCGAGTAAATCCCGATTTAGCATCCTGGGCTCCTCTACTATTGCTAAGTTTCTTCAAAGTTGGCGCCGTGATTTCATTGATTACTGAAGTAAATTTGTTGACACTAAGGCTGATGTTTACCAAGTGCTCTTAAGTGTGAGTTTCCCTTGCATTTTGGTGGCAATGCGCTTACTAATTGTTACGTATGTAACTTTGTTATTATTTGTGAAGATAATTTATTGATATTTGGTTTTTTTACACAGGTAATAAATATGTATTGAGTATAGTACATGCGTACATCATTAAAATTTTATAAATAGTAAATTAAATACTTTCATGAGCAAAAGAAGTGAATTATTCTTTCTAAATCGGACTCATTTTTTCAAAAAAGTGGACTGCTATTCTGATAAAATTTTATTATTTTTTTTTTGGTCTTATAAAAATATAAAACATGTTTTAAATTATTGGCTTTTACAAAAAAAATAATTAATTAAAAAAAAATTATGTGAAATTATATCACTTCGAACGAACATTTTTTAAATATAACTTTAAAACTATGGACCATAACAGGTTTAATTTTAATATTTTTGATGTTCATTCTAAGAATTGGGCATTGCGTTTATGTAACAGATAGACTTTTCAAAAAAAATATAATTTTCTCAAATAGCAATTTAAAATTTCAAGATGTGCAACGTTATTGTGAAAAACAGAATCTTTACTTTCTCATTTTTTTTTTTTCGGAGAGCTTATGGAGGTTTTAATTGGTATTTATTGATATTTTTTGGTTATGGCAATCGAAATAATAGTCTCCTCTTGCTCCTTCTCCTAATTTCCGTGCTTGAGAGATTCCCCAAATCAAATTCTACGCCTTAAAAAATGCACCACAATATAAGAAATACTCGCCATGATAGTACTATGTTTTACATATTATAAGCTTTTTTGTCAAACATTTTTATTTATGGTGGTTATTGTTTTTTCGAAGTCGAATCATTAAATAAGATAAATACATTATTTTTTATGGGAGTGAGACATGATGCCACAGATTTTTCTAACAGCTGAAACTGAATATGTATAGGATATACAATATACATATTATAAATTATGCATAGTATAAAAAAATGTTTTTGTGGATATGCTTTGTTTTTCTTCAAGTGCCCACCGAGAAAACGCCAAACGGTCGGTGGTAGGGAGAAAAGTTATGTGATGATAGGTGGGATGTTTGTGCAAAAGTTATAAAGAGTATGTGACACATGCGCTTTTTTTGGTTTTGTTTGTGTGCTGTTTTGCATTGATGTTTTTTCTTCAGTTGATAGTTCGGTGTTTGGATAGCAAAATTGTAATAAAGGTGGAAGGCGGAGTGTACCTATTCGTGTATGTTTATGTGTTGGCTAATATAGTTTTTTTCTTCTTTATTTCTCATTTCGGACTTGTGTTCTTATGAATCTTTTTTTGCAAGTTAATGTGACAGTGGTGGTTCAGAGTAATTTGATAAAGCAGTGTGGGAAGTTAGCCATCGTGGTCAAGTGTATCGCATATACGCTATCACATTTCCTATTTGTGTTTTTTTTGACTAATTTCCGGTTCATGTTTTCATTCTTTCACTTTTTTGGGATCTAAGAAAGAAATATAAAGAGCGTTGAACATATTATGTATTATGTACGTACATAGGTACCTACAACTTTTTTATTTTTTAACTGGCTATGTAGACATGATATGAATTTGTCGTTAGAGTAGTTATGGCTTGTTTTAATTTCAAGTAAGTATGTCTATATGAATGTTGCCCGAAAAAGAGTAAGAGTTAGAGGACAGGACAAGACAGGACAGGACAGGTAAGGACAGTCAACACTATGTGCAAAAATACAACGTTTTTATTTTTTAACTGAGTAGGTAGACATGATATGAATTTGTCGTTAGAGAAGTTATGGCTTGGTTTAATTTCAAGTATGTGTTTGTGAATGTTGCTCGAAAAAGAGAAAAAAAAACATTGAGCATTTTTTTCAGATTTTGAAAAATTTAGAAGAGGGCCTTGACTTTTCGTTCTTGGAAGCTACCCATAATATAAAAGGAAAAAACTTTATTTAAATTGATAGGTCTGGATTAAAGCGATATTTAGAATTATTTTTTGGTATTGCCACCCTTCTGACAGTATTTTTTTTAATTTAAAAAAACAATGGTAACACTTTTAATATTGTATTATAATTTTTTGAAAGCCAGAAACCTATTCTTAAATTTGCTTTTCAAATCAAGTTGTTTCAGCAAATAATTTTTGAGAAATTAATGTTCAAACCCAATATTTTGAAAAAAATAACTTATTTTTTTTTGTTCAAACTGAAATTTTTCAAAACTTACCTTAAATTAGTATTATTTTTAGTTTCATATTTATTGCTCTCATAAATTTAAAGTCAAACACTGAAAACCAGAAGATTCTAGGGCTTTTAAAGATATAATCAAATATCGCAAATAATTATAGAGGGATATCGTTATTGAACTCAGGAATGAAGATATTTACAAGTATGCTCTTTTCAAGATTATCAGAATGGGTTGCTGACTAGAAAAAGCTTAGTGAGCTTCAGGCAGGATTTAGACCTGGCTACTTGACAATAGATCAGGGGTGGAATCGGCTAACGAGATTGTTGACTATCGTTTTGTTGATAGTCGTTTTTGATTATCAACTTTGATTTGCTCTGTGTAAAGTGATCAATAAAACAGTTTGAGTTTTTGGCAGCACTTACAATGAGAAACGTCAGCGCTTTGCCATGCCGCTTCTGTAAGGTGTCAAAAAGAAAGGTTCTAGCTTCTAGGGCTATTAGCCACTGTCTTCTTGCAGAATAAGTATGCGTAAAGTACAACTTATGATATATTTGTTAAATCCTACAGTGTGTGTTCTCTTTCCAATGCCACCCTTTCTTCACTTTGGCGCCACACAAAACTGTCATGTGCACTATCTTGCATTGTTTTTTCGTCACAGATCTTGAAAAAGCTTTTTGAATTTTTGTAATAAATATTTTATATTTATACAATTAACTCACAATCATTGCATTAATGCTATGTCTTCCTTTACGGTTAAAAAACATTTTTTCGTTTTCTCTAGGCCGGAGAATCATTATATGACTTCAATGCAACCTATTACTACAAAATTGAAAAAAATTGGAAAATTAAGATTAAGAATTATATACATTACATAGTATTCATTATCATACGTCCAGGAATTCTATATTCACCTATTCGAGTTATTAAATATTCTTATTGAAGTAGACATTCCGGTTCGCTTATTTATGTATATGCTTTTATTTGACACTATTCTACACATGATTTATTTGCTTTAGAAATTCAATCCAAACTAACGATGTTACTCACAAAAATCCATGAAAACGATACCTAAATAGCTGTCACTTGAAATACAAGGAAAAAAACGATTGTCGATTTGATAATCACCTTACATGGAGCAAAAGTATCGTTTTTGATTATCAACTATCAACTATCGCCTTAGCCGATACCACCCCAGGTGTTTTTACTAACAAATATTGCTGAATTGCATCTTCATCGAGGCAAAAAACTTTACGCTTTCCTTATGGATTTTAAGGCTGCCTTTGATAGTATAGATAGAGAAGCGCTATTTTATAAACTATCGAATATTGGTTTATCTACCAAAATGTGCAGAATTTTACGAGCTCTCTACTCTAAGGATTGCATATCTGTTTGAGACGGTGACAGTCTTTCTGAACACTTCAGTTCCTCAATGGGACTTAAACAAGGTTGTGATCTGAGCACTCTCCTTTTCACCCTATTCATCTTTGATTTGGCAGAACATGTTGGAGGAGGGGTGAAGATTTTGGAAGACACAATACCAGGCTTATTATACGCTGATGACATCGTTCTTTTCACAGAATCGCCCATACAACTACAAGAAATGATAGTTAAACTTGAAACATATTGTGATACATGGAACTTGTCAGTTAATCTCGAGAAATCCGATATAATAATTTTCAGAAAAGAACATGGAAGGTATTCTCGAGAGGAAAAATGGAACTTCCAGAGGCAGGAGATAAAACTAGTCAAAGAATTTAAGTACCTTGAAGTGACTATAACAAGTGATTTTTTTATGAAAAAACACCTCAAAGCTAAACTTCTGGAAGCCAAAGCTGCACTGTGCATTTCTTGGAAAAATTGCGTCGCTAACAAAGCTGTCAATCACTCAACCAAATACAGACTCTTTCAAGCAGTGACCAAATCGATTATGCTTTACTCTGCGCAAGTGTGGCGCTATAAAGAATATGAAGATGTTGAAAAATTGCTTCGGTTCTTCTTGAAACGAGTTTTCTCGCTCCCGTCAACGACTCCAAACTACATGCTTCATATTGAAACGGGGCTACCTCCGCTGTTTATTGATACTCTTAAAACCCGTTTCGACTATGTGCTCAAAGTACTAAAAATGAGCTCCTCAAGGCTGATCTTTAGAGTTTTAAACTATCTGATCGCAAACAAACTGAACTTTGTCGGAGCTTGGTTTCAAATTTCGAGTTCCGTGAATGAAACACTGGTACTCAATGTACATGATCATTCAGCATTAAAACAATCTCTTTATCAAATGGTGACCAAATTAGATGAACAATCTCACCAGAGTTTCATCATCCAGGCCAAATCATCGCTATATAGAGATTTTTACAGAAACCTGCAGTATGACTTAAGCCTATTTTCGACGGCGAACGCAGACAGTTATATCTACATCTTATCTAATAATAATATCTATATCGATGCCTTTTCACACCAAACTCAAAACCCGGTTTTCAGCTAAAAGTTTTCGAAAACACGAAATGCGTTCACACTGCATATTACGTGTTTTCGTTTGTCATTTCAATTTTTTGACAACACTACTGTCAAATTTTGTATTGAAAAATTAAAAACTTATTTGTGTTCACATATTTGCAACAATAAATGAATGCTAAACAAATTAAACTAATTTATATACACAAAAAGAAAATTGAAGAAAACATGAATATTTTGTTAAACTTCTTTTTCTTATCTGAAAACTCTTACATGAGAATCAGAAGAAAGAAATTACTTATCACAAAAAGTTTATCAACAAAACAAATCAAAAACTCAAATAATATTTACAGTCAGCTGTTTTAAATTTCTTTTGAAAGCATTCCATCAATTTCTTTCTTGTCAATTTTTGGGCGCTGAATATTCCATAGGTTTGTTTGATTTAGTTTATCTATGGGTTTCCACAAGTTTTCGACCGGTTTTATATAAAACTTGTAGTTTATGAAAACCTGAAGCTACAAAAAATGTATGCGAAAACTTGTGTTTTCGATTAGGTTTTCATCGAAAACCGATGTTTTGGCGAAAACCGTGTTTTCGGCTTGGTGTGAATACCGTATTAGGACCTCTTAATTATTTTAATGATAAGAATCCTACAGAAATGATTTCGCTGATACTACGAGCTAGAGGGGAAATCCTTTCTCTTAATGTCATTCCACAAATACGATTTGCCTCTCGAGTGCGACATCTGCAACATGCATGCCAGAGAAAACGTGGCACACTTTCTAGGATCATGTCCAATTCTCCAAGAAATTAGACGAAATATTTTTGGAAAAAACTAATTGACATCAGAGGAAGTTATTCAAATTTTAAATGGGGCAAAAAATTGGGAAAATTTGCACAAATTTGTTCGTTTGTCACTAAGTTATAGAAAAAATACAAGCATAGAGCTAAGAAATTCAAAAAAAAAAGATTGTTCTTAATATTGTAAACAAATTTTATTCTATTTTAAAAATTAACACAAAACGCATTGTATAAAATATTATATTATATTCTGTCAATCTGACCGACGGTTATATATACCAGGTCGTAATCGACTTGTAATCAAATATTGTATTTATAAATTTATATTTTTATGCTTCAATAAAGTCATTCTAATCTAATCTAATCTAATCTAATCAAATATCTGAAACAAATTTGTTAAAAAAAGAAGAAGAATTAAACTAACTCCTCTCTTCTGGTAGCTGAAATGATCATAATGACTTTGATTTTATTTCTTTTTGTACCGAAGTTGTTTTTTGCTAATACAGTATGAACTCGATTTACGCTACCCTCGATTCGTGCAACTCCTTGATTTTTGCAACACTTAATTTGTAGCACGTCTTAACTCTATAAGTGCAACTATTTAAAAATACTACCTCGACTTGTTCAACTTTCTATTTTTATTAATCTGTTTTCTATTGTTTGTCTGAACAAAGTCCTTGTAAAAATAATACACAAACACATAAATTACGTCTGTGTTTATTTGAATGCGTTGCGACTTCATTATTGTCTACGGAAAATTTGTACAGGATTGATTTTACGAGAAATATTACAGAATTGTCTATTAAAATAATAATTTGTATAAAGAAACTACAACCCAGTAAGTGCAACAACCTCGGTTATTGCAACTACTCCAATTTCTATTGGTTGAGTAAATCGAGTTTGTACTGTATCTTAAAAATTGTTTTTTTTCTCAAACATATTTTTAGAATTTTAAAATATTGATAGGTACTCGTAGATGTATGTAGGTACATATGTACGACTTTCCCATCTTGATATTTTAAATATCTTTTTCTTAACAAAAAAAAAACTTCCTTGTCCTTTTCAGTTTCTTGACGCCTTACAAAACCTTACGCTTTCTTTTTCTTATACATATGTAGGAACATTATTTAAAAAATTCGTGTTTCCTACCTACTCACTTTAAAAAAAAATTGTTCCTTACATTTTACCTTTGTATATGAAAACTATAGTACTATCATGGTGGAAGTCGAATGGGGTGACATCTAAAGTGTCTGCGCAACCCTTACTCTTTTTTTTGCGGAGAGCTTATGGAGGTTTTAAATGATATTTATTGATATTTTTTGGATGCAATAATCCAAAAAATAGTCTCCTCTTGCCCCTACCACCAATTTTCGACGCTTAAAGACTCCCTACACCTCACATTTTGCAGCGCCACCACAAGGGTCCGCGCAACCCTAAAAAAAAACTCGCCATGATAGTACTATTATTTGTTATATACAAAGCATTTTACAGAATTAAAGTCCAACCTACAATGCAACTTTATCAATGAGTCAGTTAGGTCGGCTCTTTGAAAAAATTCTCGGAACAAAGAGAAAAGTTTTAAGAACATAGAGAAAATAATTGCCTAGAGAACCGACTCGTCGTAATAGGTCTCAGCTTCTGCACATTAGTGTAATGTATGCATGCGTGCGCTTGTGCAACTCTGTCTGCTATGCATAACATGTGAATCATGCCTCTCTGGCTCTGAGAAAAGAATAGCACAAGAGAGTCCAAGATAAGGGACGTTAAAAAATGCTAAGAAGAAAATCGCACTAAAAAATTCAAATTCGTTTACATGAGTTCTGAGTTTGCTTCTGAGGTAGACCCACCCTTGAAGATCGCTCATTGTCAATTACGATTGTTTTTGGAACACCAAAGAAATATATTATACCTATCTCTTAACCCATTTCAGTCTCCACTCGACCTAGAAACTTGATTTTTTTGTGTAGTTAGAGGGAATCTGAATTTTTTTTTTAGAAAAGCTTCGCAACGCTCGCCGAAAGGGGTATCAAAATTATAGAAAAAAAATTACATGGAAAATGAATCAACTTTATTTGAATATTTTTACGAAAAATGAATTATATTTACACTGGATAGTGAAAAGATTATTGAAAATTAAAATTGAAGAAATTCATAATTTGGTATACATACATATATGTATGTATATTATATTTATATCTTATGTTTTTGTGTGGTATTCATTGAAGCAATTTGGATGAACCGGGATATTACATTTCTAGCATGAAAAAACGGTTTGGCTAGAACACTTGTGACATCGAAGACGGTTTTCAGTTTTGATGACGGCTTGATGTTATCAAAACGAACTACCTTATCGCGATTTCCCATATTAGCGGAATGACGTCCGTAGTCATTCATCATAGTCATTTCATCTATTAAAAGGTGGTGGGAAAATATCCCAAACTGCATAAATCTTTCATAAATCTTTCATTGCGCAAATTGTTCAGCTTTGTTAGCTTAGCAAACTTTTCTGTGGGATCAATTGTACTGTTTTCACAATGGTCTACTTGATAATTTTAAAACGACCTCGACCAATAAACATAATTAGATTAATATAAATCTAAAATTGGTACATCATATTTAAACATAAACACACAAAATTCCGAGAAAAAACAGCTCATTCTGATTTGAAAACGCAACGAACGAATTTTTTTTTTTTGATGCTACTACTTTAGGCGAGAGTTGCGAAAACGTAACATAGCAGTTTCAACTCACCTGTCAGGAAGGTGGAAGGTCGGGAGCCGGTATTCAGGCATTACGCAGGCACCCATAGTTTGCATGGGAACACTAATGACAATGGACTTCGAGTCCTAGAATTGGCAGCATCGAAAAACATGGTCGTTGCGAGTACCAGGTTCCCGCGTAATGATATCTACAAAGCCACCTGGGTATCACCTGATGGAGTCACTCGTAACCAAATTGACCACGTGTTGATAGACCGTCGCCGGTACTTGAACTTGATGACGGTACGAACGTACCGAGCTGCCAATATCGTTAGGACTCGCCCTAAGTCCTGGAGCCAGTATGCTGGGCGTAGATGAAAAGTGGACACGCCTTAAGAACACTGTCATTAGTACTGCCAACTCCATTTTAGGCAGCAGTCGTAAAAGTCGGAACGATTTGGGGTTGGCCGAGGCGCGATGATATGCGTGGTCGCCTGTCAACCAAATGGTCACAGGTTCGATCCCAGCCGTAGTTCTATGTCTTGTTTTTTTCCATTATCATTAATCATTGTTGGGCCGCTGGTTTACTCATTACATGTTGTTCAGGCATAACACTAATAACATGTGATTGAGTAAATACTAGTATGCCCAACAAATATGACAATGAACAAAATAATGCGAATTATAAAGGGACATAGATATAAGACGAGGCAATTTCTCCGCTTTAGCATAGCCACCAACCCCGGAGATAAAATCTGAGACAACCACCACCTTCAGTCTCAGTACCTCGCACCACACCTTTCCCTTCCCATCCTATCCTTTCCTTCACGCCCGCGCTGTGTTGATACATATACATAAAGGGTAAACCAAAAAATCCCCTTGAGCGCGAGTTATGGTCGTGGGGTGAGCGTTTGCGATAAAAAAAACAACGTCTTATCGGTTTGGTGTCAGAACTAACAATACTTTTTATTTTCAAATAATTTTCTTATTCTATCGTTTACAAATTTATAATTTTCTGCTGGTGCATTATTCTGAGAAACAATATGTTGATTTATTTAATTCTATGCGAACAAAGATTTGCTGACAATTTCATTATTAAATATTACTTGAAAGTCAATTCTACGAATTGCAAATATAACAAAATTATTGAAGAACTTATTCTAGAAATGTATACATTTTGAAATATAATAACTAAAGGTGTGGAAATGCCACCGGAAGGTTAGTGACCTGGTGGGTGGAACTTGTAACTCCTCCCCCTTTGGAATGGAGCAATGGACCAGAAGGATCTGATGGGATTCGAGCGACAAAGTTGTGGCTTCTCTTATGGGGTTTTCCATGGGTAATCCAGATTTCGATCAAAAAATTGATTTTTTTTCGTGGCCCATGGAATACAATTGGAATTGATTGTTTTTTGTTATTGTATTGGTGTAACATCGTGTACGTGTAAACGAATATTTATTTACAAAATCTGGAACTCGATTTTGTTTTCTTTTTGAAATAGAATTTTCATCACATCGAAAAAATCTTCACCGCTTGATTTTTTTCAGAAGAAGAAGATGAAGTTGATGAATCTACCAATTCATTTAAAATTGCTTCCATTTTTTGTAAAATTTATTAATTAATTGATGAAAACTCAAACAAAATCAAAACTAAACAAAACCAAAACAAATTACAAATAAAAAGAAAAACTTGTATCTGTCAAGCTAACGGCTGAAAGTTGTATTAGTATTAGTGCCAAGAGGGGTAAATCTGCCGAAAAATCCAGATCTGCAGATTTGATCTTAAATCAAAAATAAATCAATTTATTTTGCCCCATGAAATGCAAAAACAGGGGAAATCTGATCTTTGACTGATCTGGATCAAAAATAAATTGATTTATTTTACCCATGGAAAACCCCATTAGTCTTTCTCACGTAGAAGATGACGATGATGATGATAATGAGTACCGTTATGAGGGTTGTTGTATCGGAGTAAAATATGATGTTTTGTATGTCTTCGATGTTAGCTTTGTTTTCAAATTGGAATTCTTTGATCTTTTCTAGGCTGATCTTCTCGATGGTTATGTTTGAGTTGATTTCGGCAGAGGATGCTGGTTATCGTTGTATATATGTAATATTGTTGATGTTGACGGAACAGTTTTTATATCGTAAAAGTGCAGTTCCTTTTACGGTGTATGTAATGTTGCTGCAAGTAGATTTAATGGTAGTTAGAGGTACATTAATAAGAATTAAATGGTTTGGCTCCGGTTGCTGTATGATGTTCTCTGTTCTTCCAAGCTCGCTGAGAGTACAATGTGATCTTTGGTTTTGCAGTAACCGGCCAATACATAAAGAATCGTTAAGTTTTTCTACATTATTTGAATTTTTACAGACAAAAATACCTTCTATTTTGGGACACAATTCTTCGTAATATTGAATATTGATACTATTTCTTACAATATATGGTTTCGTTACAATTTCTTTACTTTTGTTAATGGGAAGAGGAATAATATGAGAAAGGGAATAGGTGTCGGGGAAGAAGTTTGGAATTTTGATATTGAATATTATTTTATTATTTGAGTAATAGGCTTGAAGTTAAAGAAGTTCGTAAATATGTTCGTTTGATAGTATGTCAAAGGACTGTGCATCGAAAAGTTTCTGTACCTGTTCAAGTTCGTCTAGGTTTAGTATGAACTTAGGAATGACGTTAAGTTTTGCTAGAATAACAGCTTCGGCTATGTTGTTTATATGATTTGTTAACAGATCTATGTTGTAGCTAACTTGATTCAGATATTGCGCTTGTAGTATGAAGTTATCGCTGCGTCTAAGGTTATTATTCGTTTGTTCGATTGTATTGTTCAAAAAATTTTGAATTTTATCTTGTTGTTTATTTATGTGTTCCGTTAGGTTTTGAAATCTTTCTCTCATCTGTGAATTTAATTTTGCTTGACTACTTACGGCTTGATTTTGGTAGGTATTAGTGGTTTTTAAGGATTCTATTTCAAGGTTAAGCTTTTCCGCGTCATAGGCGTCCATGTTTCCAGTTATGAATTTGATAGCTGTTTCTAATCCATTAATAAGTCCTCTTTTTTCCTCAATTTCGGTGTTAGAGTCGCTATTTTGTCAGTTAAGTCTTTTAGTTTAAGTCTAATGATTTTAGTCGTGTCTTTGAGTGTGAATTCTTTTTCGAAAATGTTCAATGAGTCAGAAATTTTATTTATGTTTCCTTTGTACAAGTCTAGGTCTATTATGTGTATGAGTCGGTTGTAGTCACTGATAGTTTTTGCTGGTCCTAGTTTAAGTTCGATAATTCCTTGGTTCCTGCTCATGGCTTGAATTTCTATTGTCTGTCCGTTTATAGTTGAGAATCTATTAAAAATAATTTGTTTGTTGCTGAACATGTTATGTATATTTCTTTTTCTTACTTATTCTACATTTATGTATTTTTTTGTTTCCTGTTGTGACAATTGTTATTTTGTTATTCTTACTTGCTTTATGTTTGGAGAATCTGGGAGTAAGTTTGTTTCTCCTACATTCCTTTCTATATATACTTTCTCCTAGGTTTCTATCCTCTGGTTTTTTTCTATCAATATTAAGTTTATCGATTCTTTTGCCTGTGTCTTTTTCTAATTTTTCTTTGATTTTTGGAAAAAATATTTCTTGAAATTGGGTAAGTTTAGATATATAGTCATGTTCCTCATTAAAAGAAAGGTTTTTAATAAATGAATATGGTCTTCCATAAAAGAGTTCGAATGGAGTAAATTTCGTAGCTGAATGGATGGCGTTATTATATGTGAATAATGCGTCAAATAGAATTTCTTCGTGGTCAATTTGTATTTTCTTTTCTTTACACATGGCTAAAATAATTCTATAGATTTCTGTCAGGGTTGAATGAAGACGTTCAACGGGAGAGCTACTGGATGATTGTTGAAACGATGTAATGTGAAATTTTATGTAATATTTTTTACAGAGATCTTTAAATATGTTGGAAGTAAATTCAAAGCCTTGGTCAGTTACAATTTTTGCTGTGATGCCGTGTAGGCTTATATATTGTTTTATTGATTTAACAACGAGAATACTCGTTCTGGAAGGTAATGTAAAGGCTGCAGCAAATTTTGAAAATTTATCTAAAATGGTAAGGATCGTTTTATTGTTAATAGTGTAAATGTCGAGGTGTAAAATGTCTAGTGGTTTGATTGGCGTTTCTGGTTTTTGGAATTCTGTCTTTTGGGGTTTCCTGTCTATGAACTATGCGAAATGTTTGATCATCTGTGTAGATTGCGTTAAGTTTGTTGGGTGATAAAAACTTTTTAAAAATGTCTATAATGATATTTTCTGTAAATTGTAATTCTCGGATAATTCTCCTTTGCTTATTTTTAAAAATTGTTTCTATTGTCATTGGCGATCCTTTGTTGTTAATTTCTAAGATGGTTTGAAGACTAAACTCATTTAAGGGTCTTTCGGCGATGGGTATGCCGTCATTTAGATCTTCTAAGGCTGAGTGGATTGTCGTTCCACTTGTTCCTTCTACAGAAAGAGAATCATTTACGTTAATTTTCTGAGGATTTTGTATTTTGACTCTACTAAGGGCATCGGCATTAGTGTTTGTTTTGCCATTTTTATGTATGATTTCGTAATCATACTCTTCAAGTTTCAGTCTCCATCTTATGAGTTTCGAGTTCGGATCTTTCAAATTCATGATCCAAACTAAAGGTTTATGGTCGGTGATTATTTTAAATTTTTGTCCGAAAAGGTATGGCCTAAAATATTTGGTGGCCCAGACTACAGCTAGTAGTTCTTTTTCTATAGTCGAGTAGTTTACTTCAGAAGATGAAAGAGTTCTACTGGCATAACATACGGGCTTATCACTTCCTATGGGACCTTGAGATAAGACAGCGCCAATAGCAAAATTACTTGCATCGGTGGTTACATTGAAGGGTTTTGAAAAATCGGGGTATTGTATGTTTATGTTTACACATTTCAAAGGTTCTTTTATAGTTTTCTGTTATCTCTATTTTGCTATCTTTTTTTAAACATACTGTTAAAGGTTTTACTAATTTCGCAAAGTCCTTAATGAACTTTCTATAATATCCAAAAAGGCCTAAGAATGACTTGATATCTTTTTGAGTTTTGGGTATTGGAAATTGTTGGATAGCATGAATTTTTTCGGGGTTTGGTTTGACGCCATCTATTGACACAATGCGTCCTAGGAACGCGGTTTCCTTTTTGAGGAAATCTGATTTCCCTAGTTGAATTTTTAGATTAGATTCCTTGAGTTTACTTAGAACTTGATTTAAATTTTCGAGGTGTTCTTGAAGAGATGTGGAATATATTATTATGTCGTCAAGGTATACGAGACAACATTTCCCTACAAGGTCTTTGAGTATGTTGTCCATGACTCTTTGGAAAGTGGATGGAGCATTTTTTAGTCCAAAGGGCATGCGCAAATATTCGTAGTGTCCACCATCGACTGAGAAGGCTGTTTTAGGAATCCTTTTGGGGTCCATTTCGATCTGATGAAAACCGCTTGCCAAGTCTAACGTAGAGAAATAGAGGCATTTACCTAATTTATCTAGGATTTCGTTAATATTCGGAATGGGATATCGATCCGAAACAGTTTTCTCATTTACTTTCCGATAATCTATTACCAGTCTCCATTTTTGTTTTCCACTATCTTTTTTTTTTAGGGACGACCCAAACGGGTCTCACCATGGAGAGTAGCTTTCGCGTATAATGCCTTGCTTGAGCATATTATCTATTTGTTGACGGATTTCTTTTTTGTGGCAGTAGGGATAACGATAAGTTTTTGTGTAAATAGGTAAGTCATTGGTAGTTTTAATCTCATGCTTTATTTTGTTGGTAAAGCTTAGATCGTGTCCTTCTTTGAAGAATAAATCTTCAAATTTTTTTAGTGTCTTTAAAAGACCTTTTCTTTCTTCTTGGTTGAGGTGTGAAGTAGAAATTTCTTGACTAATGTCGCAGGGTGTATTAGAGATGTTATATTTGAAGTTGAAGTTGTTAATTTCAATAGAGGTACCTGAGGAATAAGGTTCTACTTTGAGTGGTTGTTCTATCAATAAGGTTTGGTCAGTTGTGGATCTATTATAGGCTTCTACTTGGCAAAACCATTCTTTAGCTGTATAAATACCTTCGGAAATCGTAAGGTCGGGTTTGATAATAGTTTTTCTTATAAAAATGTCTTCGTTTTGGTAATCAACTGGGATTTTAACTATTGTCTTTGTATTTGAAGGGATAGTAATTTTTCCGGAGCTAAAATTTGGTTTGAAAAGAAGTGGGATAGTGGAATGTTTTGTTATTAGGGTTTTATTACTTGAAAACAAGAAGTGTCATTGTGCCTGTTGCTTTAAACTCTTCGAAAATAGGAATTGATATTTTCTTGTTTAATCTGTGATTATTAAACACAGTGAAAATTTGGATTGGTTGGCAACTCTCAACATATGAAGTAGTGGTGAATTCGGGATTTATGAATGATGCAGAAGCTCCTGTGTCGATTAGAATTTTTAGAGGGCGGCCAAATGGCGACGAAATGTTGATATAGGGTAAAATAAATCCGTGTTTATTTATGTCTAGGTAACCAACTGGTTGTTCGGGGCAGTTAAATGAAAATTTTCCTCTTCTTCTAGCTCACGCATTGCTTCAAAAGCTTGTTGATCTTCGACAGTGAAATTTTGATTTTCGTCTTGGTCCTCGTATTGGTATTGGTATTGGTCTTGGTTTTGGTTGTTGTCTACGTATCGGTCTGTATCTTGTTGAATAGAGGTGTAATAGGTCAAGTCAGGTACGTAAGAAGGAGGTTGGTAGTCAGTTGGGGTTTCAGTGTTAATGTTATTCATTTCTTCAAAATTGCGAGTGTTAGTACTACGTCTGCTTTGATTTGTCATGTTTGTGGGCCTATAATTTGTCGATTGTCTCAATCTTGTTTGATTCGAACCCAATTCCATTGGTTCTGGTTTGGATAATGGACGTGGTTGAGTTTGCATACCAAAGTTTTGGTTATTTTGAGTTTTAAAATTATTGTTATAAGGATAAAATTGTTGTGGTTTTGGGAAATTGTTTAAATTGAAGTTATTCTGAAAGTTTGGATTTATTCTTTGTTGTGAGAAGGGATAAGATTGGCTTGGTGACATTTGGTTTACGTAAGGAAATTGTTGTTTGTATGGTAAGTTGGGTAAATTACGAATTTGTTGAAAATTTATAGGATTTTCTATTGTTCTTCTAGGTTGGTTTGTGTTGTAAAAAGTGTTGCGTTTATTATTTTGAAGGTAATTATATGGATATGGAATTTTATTTTGCGTTCTGTACTCGTGTTTCATATAGAACATATTTTGTTCTTGTATGCAATATGCTAGTGCTGTAGCTAGTGATTCTGGCTTCATGGCTCTAATATTTGAACCAAGGGGTTCTTTTAGTCCAGCTAGAAATGAGTTGAGACACATTTCATGAAAGAGTTGTCTTTTTGCTAATATTACACTTTGAACTGTGTCATGAATAAGCACATTATTATTGAGAGCTGCTTGAAGTTCGACAACCTCAGAATGAAATTCTTCTATAGATTTATTTCCCTGTTTAAGCAGATGAAGGTCTCTTATTAAGGATTTTTCCTTTCGTTTGTCTGAATAGTATAAAATGAGATTATTTTTTATTTCCTCCCAATTTAGAGTGGTACCATACATGTTTAAGACTTCGTTGGCTTGGCCATCGATTTTGTTTCTTATAGCACGAAGTATAATCTATGCATGAGGTGTTTGAGTAGGACCTCTCATGTGTAGCAAAATTTCTTCCACATTATTAATGAAGTCGTAGAGGAGTCTCGGATTTCCATCGTAACGTGGTAAATCTTTAACATCATCTGGAATCCGTAGGGATTTGAAAATTGATTTAGAACTGAATGCGAGTGACGCACTTGAAGCTTGTGATAACTGATCACTTAGATTATTTGCCTGTGCTGGCGGAATGCCAGGGTTCGCACTGCCGTCTTGATTCATATTATCAAAGTGTTCTATTGATTCAGGAATTGAATTTAAGCTTCTGAACAGTCTAGTTAGCTTCGAATATGGTTTAACTTGGTTTTTAGGCATTAATTGGACTTGATAAGTGAAAGGTTGAGGATGCACACAATTTTTTTTTTTTTATAATTTCACAATTTTAAATTTCACGAAATTAAACAATAAATGTAAGTATTTTGTTTGGATATAAATATATGTAATAGTAAAATATATTTAATTTTTTTTATATAGGTTTATAATAAGTATGTAATATTTGTAATTATAATAATTATTTGGATAGAGAATGATTTGTATCTATATAATTTTAATTAATAAGAATTTTTGATTGTTAGTTACTCACAAAACCAGGAATAAGATCATTGCACTCGTACTTTGGACGTTCCCTCGTTGCAGCTTTATTTTTTTAATTCGATTCAATTTTTAACTTCGATATACCGTCGAAGTATTTGGTTCGATTTTTTGAATTGTTTTTAGCACAAGGTTCTCTTTAACAAGAGATAAACCGTCTTAAGTTTTGATTCGACACTTTCGATAAGCCGTCGGAAGTATTTTATTCGAATTTCTAATTGTTCTTTTCTTTTTTTTTCACAAAGTTCTTTTAAACAAGTTACTCTCGATAAACAGTCGGAAGTATTTTATTCTAATTTCTAATTGTTTTTTTTCTTTTTTTTCACAAAGTTCTTTTAAACAAGTTACTCCCGATAAACCGTCGGAAGTATATTCTTGATCCTACCGACTGCGCCAGTTATGGTCGTGGGGTGAGCGTTTGCGATAAAAAAAAACAACGTCTTATCGGTTTGGTGTCAGAACTAACAATACTTTTTATTTTCAAATAATTTTCTTATTCTATCGTTTACAAATTTATAATTTTCTGCTGATGCATTATTCTGAGAAACAATATGTTGATTTATTTAATTCTATGGGAACAAAGATTTGCTGACAATTTCATTATTAAATATTACTTGAAAGTCAATTCTACGAATTGCAAATATAACAAAATTATTGAAGAACTTATTCTAGGAATTTATACATTTTGAAATATAATAACTAAAGGTGTTGAAATGCCACCGGAAGGTTAGTGACCTGGTGGGTGGAACTTGTAACTCGCGCGCATATTATAAAAAAAAAACTGGTTTGATGATGAAAGCAAGCTAGCGACTGAACGTAAGAATGTTGCGTACCCAGCAATGCAACAATCTCATAGAACGCGGACACACAAAGATGAATATAAAGAGCTCAGAAGAATAGAAAAACGACTTCACAGACAGAAAAAATCAGCCTGGGAGAAGAACATCATCTGTAATTTAGAAAGAAGCTGAGAGCGAGGTGCGCACCAGGCGCGGAATTTCTACCAATCCGTCCGAAACATGACGCAGTACACACCACGCTGCACTTACTGCAAGGACGGAGAGGGAAATCTGATCACCGATCCCCAAAGCATACTGGAGCGATGGGAAGTGTACTTTAATGAATTGCTAAATGGTCAGCTCACTGCAGAAGTAGAAGCTCCACCCTACCTATGTTACCGCCACCAAGCATATAAGAGGTTGAGAAGGCTATAGCCCGGCTTAAGAAAAACAAAGCCCCGGGAGCCGATGGCATACCAGCCGAACTATTCCACCACGGCGGGCCAGCCTTACGCCAAGCAATTCATGATATTCTAGTGCACGTATGGGAGCAGGAAGAAATGCCAGAAGACTGGCGAAAAGGTATAATTTTCCCCATACATAAGAAAGGAGATGTCACAACGTGCAGCAATTATGGAGGTATCACGTTGTTGAGTACCACCTATAAGATACTCTCCTCTATCCTACAAGAACGGATAGCCTCATACGCTAAATCCATAATCGGCCAATATCAGTGTGGTTTCATTCCAAGCAAATCAACAACTGGTCAGATCTTTAGCCTTAGGCAGGCGATGGAAAAATGTCTAGAATTTAACATCCCAACATACCATCTGTTTATAGACTTTAAGGCCGCCTATGATAGCATAGCCAGGGTATAACTTTATAAAGCCATGAGAGAATTCGGCATCCCAAATAAATTGACACGACTTTGTAGGTTGACCATGACCAACGTAACAAGCCAAGTAAAAATAGCCGGATTGCTATCCAGACCAATCAACATCTTTAATGGACTCCGACAAGGGGATGGTTTGGCCTGCCTCCTCTTCAACCTGGCGTTGGAGAAAGCAATCCGTGACTCTGGCACGGCAACAAGAGGGACCATCGTCAACAGGTCCAGCCAGATACTGGCTTACGCAGACGACATTGACATCATCGGAAGAACCGAACAAGCTGTACACGATTCTTTCAACCAGATCGAGCAGGCGGCACAAAATCTGGGGCTGCACATTAGTGAAGGTAAAACAAAGTACATGGTGGCGTCGAATGCGAGAAGAACAGTTGGTCAAACAATCAAGGTAGCGGAGCACGAATTTGAAGTGGTGCAATCCTTTAAATACCTTGGGTCAATAGTAGCAGCCGATAATAATATAGAAGAAGAAATACGCGGGCGGCTGCTCAATTCCAACAAAGCCTACTATAGTCTGTCAAAGCTCTTCAAATCCAGAAATCTCACCATAACTTCAAAACTGCTGCTGTACAGGACCATGGTCCTGCCAGTACTCACGTATGGATCCGAGACTTGGGTGCTTAGCAAAAGACACTCCGACCTTTTAGCCGCGTTCGAGAGAAAAGTCTTAAGGAGAATTGTTGGCCCCATATGTGAGGAAGGGCGATTCCGGAGACGGTACAATCATGAATTGTACACAATCTACCTTGAAGCAGACATAGTGACAAAAATTAAGCTCGGTAGACTCCGGTGGGCAGGGCACCTAGCTCGCATGAGTGAAGAGGAACCTGCTCGGAAAGTCCTTTGTGGTACATTGTATGGTAGACGGCAGCGTGGTAGACCATGCTTGCGCTGGAGAGATGGCGTAGACCAGGACGCCCGAAGCCTTGGGGTGCGCAACTGGATGGCGTCGGCTCAAGACCGGGATAGGTGGAGAGACTTGTTGAAGGAGGCCAGGACCGGACCCCGGTTGTCGAGCCGATGATGATGAAGAAAATAGGAAAAAAAAATTTGGAAAAAAAAACAAAAACAGGCCGATTAGATAATTCAAATAACTCTCAAACTCAGTACTTAGTTTATTTATTATTTATATTTTAATCTGTTTTTCAATTTCAATCTGTTTTTCAATTTCTATCAATTCCGGCATAAGCCTCCCCCATTGTCGTCCATATAGCCCTATTTTTGGCATCATTATACCAATTATTGTTAAATTGGTTCAGATCGTCAACCCATCACTTTTTCGGGCGCCCTCTTGGCCTGGGGCCCTACTCTCTATTTCGTTCCGAAAGTGAAAATTTTCGAGGACGAATATTTTGTACTCGCTATTTCTAAATCGAAATGAAATCTACTACTTTCGGAATGGCAAATCTGAAAGTGGAATTTTGGTACCTTGCAACTCGTTTCCGAATGTCAAAAGCATTCCAAAACGGAAAATTTGTTTCTACATCAAAAGTGTTAACGGAACCGAGTTCGAATGTCTGAAAATGAAAGTTTTTTTTTGAAAATATTAGTTAAAATAACAATTTAAGCAAATCAATGCAACTACAGGGAATCTTCAAGCAAAAATATGCACACAAAACACAGTTTGTGAAAAACAGTTAAGAAAAATTGCAGAAGTTTATTTTTAATTTTTAAGTTTTTGAATAAAACACATATTTACTATATTCATTATTTGCACAACTTTTTCTGGAGCATAGTGAAGTTCCCTTACTGCTAAAAGACATCGAAATCTTCCTTTTAAAATACGCCGAAAACTCTTTCAATTAAACATCTACATAGCTTTAGAGAACTTTTCATTGAAGTAGCATTCAGCGCTATTTTCTGGAGCGTTTCAAAATGGAGTCATAATCCATGGCTCCAAAGGGTATCCATATCCAGAGTCACCTTAATTACGCAATAATTTAGAATTCAATTTAGAAGGTTTAAAGTACTAACCGAGAATCCAAGATGACTTATCTCCGTTTTCATACTTTTGAATTTAATATTCACGTTCATAAGACAGACTCCATACATGTGAAACATGAGCTGCACCACCGTATTTTGCATTACCTGTCCGTATGAACATTTCATGGTCACATATCTTTAATTTATAAGAACACTTTTTTAATGATTGTACAAAAGAATGTGAATGTTTGTTTGTTTTGATTTATAAATTTGACAGATCTCATGAGAAATAATTCGAGACTCGAAAAAAACTAATCCGTAAAAGGGAAAACTATTAAGTACTACTTTTTCCGTTTCGAATGTTTTACAGGGTACGAAATCAAAAGCGGAACGAAAAGCACTTTCGAATAGGATTGGCTTTCGGAACGAAATAGATAGTAGGGCCCTGCACTGTTCAAAAAAAAGTCCATTTAGTTGCAATTTTTGTCCATCTTTGGTCTATTGTTCTAGATATATGTACATATGTCCTGCCCAGCTCCATTTTAATTGTTCCGTTCGTTGTATTACGTCTACTATGTTTGTTCTTCTTCTTATTTCTTCGTTGTTTATTCTTTGTATTTGTCGGATGTTCAAAAGTTTTCGTTCCATTTTTGTTTGGCATATTCTCAGTCTTTCATGATGATTTGAGATTAGTCCTAGAGTTTGTAGCCTGTAAGTCAAAACAGGTAATATTGCCGAGTCGCTGCTTAAGTTCGATTTCAATATTTCATTCAAACTCCAAAACTGTTTCCATCCGTTAGTTATTCGTTTATTTATTTCTTTATCTTCTTGCTTTTCAAATGATTTTATTTGTCCCAGGTACATGTAATTCTCTACATAGTCTATTTTATCATTTCCCAGGAATATATCGTCTTTTTTGTGATTGGTCATAATTTTTTGTTTTTGTCAAGTTTAAACATAGTCCATCATTTTTACAGGTAGTTGATTCAACATTGTCTGAATCTTTGTAGGTGAGTTCGACAGTAGAACGACGTCATCTGCGAATCTTAAGTTATTTAATGAATGATTACGAGCTCTTTAAAGTAGGTATATTTACGAGTACCTATTCCCGATGTTTTAATCTTTCCCTAAGCTTAAGCTTCTCAAATAGGTATCCGTATGGATATGGAAACAAAAATAAACCATGCCTCGGCGCACAAGGTCAAATGGGGCTTTGACTAGACAATAAAGTGGATACACATTCTGTAATCCAATTCATTTTGTAATTCTAATGATATCCTTTTATTAAATTACCACACATATTTGTCGTTGTAAAAGGGCCATTTTGTAGAGGTGTATGTGTACCCCTAGATTAACCTAAAACCGTCATAATAATAGAACATGAAATGCAGCCAATTGTAAAATTCTTACCATCTTTTCGGAATAAAAGTCAGTAGGGTGGAATTAATATAAATGTTCTTGGATGCTCCACAATGAATTGTTTTATTTTCTATTTTTATGCTCAAAGCTTCGAAATAGACAATCGCTTTTTAATTTTTATTTTAATCTTTTTTAATTTTTATTAATTCAACCAATTTTTTTAATCAGTGCACGTCTAGAGCATTTGTTTGTTTATGTTAAAAAAAAAATGAATAAGCAGCTTGTTAATTAATTTTTTTTTGGTTTAGCTATTAACGTGGCCACATATAGATGTAAAAAAAATGCATTATGAATTCTTATTAAATGTAACTATCAGAAAAGGCAACAGTATCTTGGGTTGCCTTCTCCCAAGTCGTAAGAGTTTTAACTCCCTTTTTAAGGGATTGCCTCGCCTACACAACTCTTTTTTTTTGTGATTAAAACAAACTTGGATGTGCCGTTTTGCAGCATCAAAAGACATTAGGGAAAATGCTAAATAGGTTGCTGACTAATAAACCGTAAGGAAAGATAAATTAGGTTAGATTAAAGTGGCTGTTGGTTGGGAAATACAATACACTTAGACCAAAGTATGGTCCGTTGTGATACCACATGGATCAGTTGAACCATTTGGAGCTTCGAATGAAGCGTAGGAGACAAGTTATGTCGGAGTTTGCTCGACCTCTGGGGTCATTGATGTAGAAGTCTCCAAGGTGGAGTCTCTTATCAGGCCGATGATTTCCTATGGATATGGATGCCCGGTGTGGTTCAACGTTGCCCCATCTCAAATGGAAAAGGTTCGGGTGCCTGCGTCGATGCCTTGGATTACACAGAACACCAGAATCGGAGTACACACATTATTATTCCAACCAGATTCTTTACAACAGATCCAACACAAACAGAATACAGAATTTCTTGTTAAAGCAGACTTGAGGTTACATTGCAAGAGCGATGTCCTCGACTAATAGTTTTAGTTGTATTTTTAAGTACTTATAAGTATATTTAATTAGTTTTAATTAGTTATAATATAGTTTAAGGTAGTTTGTTAGTTTTACATAAAATTTAAAAGGAAAAATATATAAGCTTTAAGATAGTTATTAGTTTGAAGAAAATAAAAATGAGTTTAAAAAAAAAAACTGTCTGTTCTTCCTCTTCGTTTCTGCAACTCCAAGTCACCTATAATGTAGCTAAAAAGCAATCTACTCACGGAGATCGGTTTTTTAGAGCGTGTGGCACTAAGTTTAGACCAAGCTAATCTTGTCGCTATACAGGTGGTGATGTTACCTATTCCACCTGTAGTCTCTATGATATCTTGCTTAAGCATGAGTTTGCATGCAGCCAAAGGCGTACCTACATATGCTAGCTTTGTGAGCCAGCAGAGGTAAAGTTGTTCTTCTTTTGGCAAGTTCGTCGGGTTTGCAATTTCCTGGAATTCTCTATGGCCCGGCACCCAGCAAAAGTGAATATTGAACTGTGTGCCCATCTCCGTAATAGATGATCGACAGTTTAGGGCTGTTAGTGAATTAGCACAGACAGAGTCTAGGGATTTTAACGCGGCTTGGCCATCTGAGAAGATGCGTACATCGAATGTTGATATAACGCTTTCTTTGAGCCAGCAAAGGACTTCTTTAATAGCCAGGATTTCAGTTTGGAACACGCCACAACGATAAGGTAGACGAAAGGAGAGATTTAAGTTTAGTCTGTCAGAGTGTATGTCTCCACCAACCCCGTGATATGTTTTTGATCCGTCTATATAGAATTTTATAGAATTATTATTTAGAAATGATTTATCCTCCCAAGTAAATCTGGAAGGGAGAGTCTCACAATGAAGCTATGGTTGTTGAAGTGAGGATGGGGGATGGTGTAGTCGATATTACTGTTTATTTTTCTAAATGATTTCAGAATAGTGTAGTGGCCAATTTCATTATTGATCCACAGTGAAGAGGCTTGAAGACGTATGGCAGTATTTGTAGTCGTTTGATTCCAGCGGTATTTGATGGAACAGAACATTAATTAAGGCGGGGGAGGTAGAGCGAAGTGCTCTAGTAGAGAGCAGGGCTACTGTGGCCTTGTTTATTCTTTGTTGAATGTTAGGTTTCCAACTTAATTTCTTATCCAAAATAAGGCCCAAATATTTAGCTTGTTCTGAAAATTTAAGTGGTACACCGTATATGGGGATGACCAATGTGTGGGATTTGTATTTACTGGTGAAGAGAACAAGATCGGTTTTATGTGGGTCAATGCCTTGTCCACACCAATTGGCCCAGTGGATGAGCTTTTATTCTTTCAAAGTTCCTTAAGTGTATTGGGATGTTTTCCCATTACTGTAATAGCAATATCGTCCTCATAGGCCAACACGCAGTATGCCTCTTTTTCTAGAGTTTTTAGGAGGTTATTTATTACTAAGTTCCAGGGTAGAGGGGATAGGACAACAACTTGCGGCGTACCACTGCTGAAACAACTTTGTGTAGTAAAATTGCCCAGTTTTGAGTTGATAATCCTGCTTATCAGCATCTGATTTATCAACGTACTAGTCGATTAATTTACCTTCAGAGATGTCAATACACGTGTAATTGTTTAATGCTCCTTCTATATCTAGGAAGGCAACTAAAGTGTACTTTATGATGGAGGGAATGTTCGATTGTACGTACTATGCAGTGTAATTAACCGATTTCCCTTTATTGTAGGCGTAATAAGCCTTTGAAGGAGGGACTTATTAATGTTTTCCCTCAAGTGGATATCAATCAAACGTTCAAAAGTTTAAAAAGGAATGATAATAAGCTGATTGGTCTTAGATCTTAAGGTCTTACGTGACTGGATTTTCTAGCTTTTGGGATGAAAACAACTTTTATCTTCTTCAGGACAATGGTATGTATGTCAGTTTAAGACAACCCTTTAAGATATTTTCTAAGATAGGTAATAGAAAATTGACCTTTTCTTGGAGTTCAGCGGGAATTATACCATACAGACCTGCAGCTGTGTAGCGTTTAATACTGTTTAATAGCCCATTTAAGTTTTTCCCTAGTGACTAGACCTGGTTGGAGAGTAAATGCTTTGTCGCAAATATTTGGTACAATGTTATTAATAGTATGGGAACTACCAGGGAAGTGAATGTCTAATAGCAAGTTGATCGATTCTTTGCATAAATTGGTCCAGAGCCAGAAGCATTATTAGAGCAGCTTGGCATAACTGGATTTTTGGGGAGTTTCTTTTTTATATGTTTTCAGTGACTATTTATAAGAAATCTATCCAGACATGTTTCTAGAAGCGTTTGCTCCCTTAAAGAGCTTTCTGCATTGTTTTCGAAGTGAATTTAACCCAGAGTTTCACCAGTGTAGTCTATTTTTACCCCTTACCCCTTAAGAAGACATGCAGTGTCTAGAGCTTTGTTTAGGGATAATGTTAGATTATTGACTTTGTCGTGAAGATCTTCAAGGTAAGGGGAAATATTAAAGAGTTCAGGTGTGACCAAATTATTCAATACTCTGTCATATTTTGGACAAATTGGTATTTGTAAATTAGGAGAGATCGGTTGGCAAGATGGTTCATTTATATGGTTGAATTGGATGTATCTATGTTCAGAAAAGGAGTAATCTTTAGATACGTTCCAGTTCAAAATATTATTATTAATGAAATCGGAGACAAGTGTAATATCTTGAACTTCTTGTCGGTTTCTACAAAAGTTGGTTCATTACCAGCATTACTTAAAAGTAGGTCAGTTCTAAGAATATAATCCAAAAGAGACACATCCTGTCGTTTATATCCGTGCTACCCCACACTGTATGGTGAGCGTTAGCGTCACTGCCGTGATGAGGCCGATATTAAGCCTTTCAGTTTCAGCAACTAGTCTCTCCAGAGTGTCGCCCGGGAGAGGGCCAAGGTGGTCGCGGCCGAGATACGCTGACGCCAGCCAGATTGTTCCCTTGGCTGTTTCCAGCCTTACGGCGGTGATATCTCGGTTGCTGAAATTAGGGAGTAAAAATACATTTAGGCTACTTTTGACTAATATGCAAGATCTGGGTTCACCCTCACCTGTAGTTTGGAGTCCTGATTCCTCGAATAATGGATTTTACCACCCAAGGTTCTTGAATCAGGACAATGTCTTCATCGCTGCTGGAGAGGCGTAGAAGAAGTGAGGCCGAAGCCTTTATGGAGTATTGGAGATTAATCTGGAGTATTTGGAGCATTTTCGCTACAATACTCCCGATCAGTCTCCAACACTGTGATGTCGGAGTCTTCAATGTCAGAGGAAGAGTCCAGAAGAGCATCCTCGTCTCCGATATAGCAGTCTTCGGCCTCCATTTCGGATAAACCGTCGACGGTGAGAGTATCCACTTCTGCCGAGGATGACCGGGATACATCATCTTCTTCGACTATCGGGAATGTGATCGATGCACCTGGCTCCTCAGCAGCCGCTTTAACTTGTGTAAGGGGCGAGGGGGATTGGGAGGGCAAAGGGGAAGTGGTGTGGGGGAAGGGGGAGGGAGAAGGGATTGAGTCTCAGCCCCATCTTTTTTATATACCCTCAGGGTAATGGCCTCAAACCCACACCTAATCACGCCTTTCAGTTCCGCCAAAGGGGAAAGGGACTCTGCATTGATGATAATAATAACATCGTAACCTTCCAGTTGTGAGTACGGGGGGGGGGGGAGGATGGTTTCGATACCGTCTTCGCTATTATACTCCCGATCAGCTCATCTCGATGGTTGCAGTCTTTGGCCTCCATTTCGGAAAATCCGTCGACAATGGTGGTAGTATCTGCTGCTACCGAGGATGTCCGGGATACATCGTCTTCCATTGAAGGAAATGTGATCGATGCAACTCGTTCCTCAGCAGTTGCTTCAACTTGTGTGGGAGGGGGAAGGGTTTTTGCCTTCGATTGTGCCAGAGGGAAAGGGACGCTTTATTAATGATGACTATAGCTTTTCTATAGGGTCCCTTCGCCTACTCCAGTTTCGCAACCTTCCAGTTGTGAGCAGGGAGGGATGGGCAGTGGTTCCAGAATATCGGACATGATCCCGAGGAAGCTGAGAGCCAGCTGTCCCAGGCCAATATCCAATCCTCGGCAAAAATCATGCTATCCACGTCACTCCTGTCAATAATCACGACTACCATTTTGTCCTTCAACACTTCGCTAAAAGACATTTTTCGCCCTATGAGGGTTAAGAGGAGTGCTGATGTTTAGCACTTTGGGCCGTTTGAGTATTGAAACAATACGCTCCATTGACCTTTGTCGCTTCGACGTAGAGTTCTCGCAGTTCTTATTGCTGGATTTAGCTAAAAAGCTTTTAGCCCATTTAATTTGGAGTCATGCTGAGAGTTTCCTGCAGCGCCTAGTTCTTCACCAAACGTCTGGTGAATCCTCTTAGCATTACGCATGTCCTATTAGAAGGCCTTGGAGGCTTTGAGCTTTAGCTCACCTCCCCAAGACCTTCTTTAGGATTTGCATTGGCTTTAGTGGTAGGAGGACTATGTTCAAACATGAGCATACACAAAACTATAAATAACCCAACGTGTATGTGAAATAAAGATAAGACAGATCATCCTAAGCATCCAATGACGGTTATCTACAGATATTTAACATTTAAGTAAACAACATGGTCATTAAGAATAGAACAAAAATAGATTCAACAATGTCATCAGAAAATCTAAAAATAGTTGAAAAACAGGTTGAAATCTTAAAAAACTTTGAAAAAAGGAGCAGAGAACTACTTTCAGAAAATTTAAAATTTGCTGAAAAACAAGGATCTGGACAGTGTACAACAATGCGTAAGCGAAGCAACGTTATCCAGCAAATTAGCAGAATTAAAAACTGTTAATCAGCAGCTAGCCACTGGACTACAGCAAAAACAAATGAATGAGATGATGATGAAAATGAAATCACGAAACTCATATAGATTTAACGAATATATCCACAATTATACATTCAGAGAAGGCAATTATATAATCGAGTTGGAAGACGATGTAAAATTACCGCTTGACAAATTGGAAAAAAAAACATAAAGGCATAGAATCTGATCCATGTGCAGATGGATCAACAAGAAGTCCTAAAATAAATTGCCTAAATTTATTGGAAAAATCCAAGAGTGGAAGATATTCTCCGACCTGTTCATAGATTTGGTTCACAATAACAATGACGTGCCAGATTCTGTGTAATTAAATCACTTGCTATAATGTATAGCCGGCGAAGCTCGAACTTCGATCACTAGTTTCATACAAGGACCTACGTCAAATTATAAAGAAGCATGGAAGACTCTCATCAGAAGAAACGAAAACAAAAGAATCAATTTTTCCATACAATTAAATTACTTGCCAATAATGAACGCTACATCACCTTCTAATGTTAAGAAACTTCACGATGCAGTAAATAAATATATTTACATCTAGGTACAATAACAGCATATCTATGCCCCCATACAATTGGGTCTACGACTTATCCCTGCACCATGAGGACCCCAAGAGTAACAAGTCGATTGATCAGCATCAGCATCACCATCATCATCATCAACAACATCAGCTCGAACCTCATCAACACGTCCAACATACTCAAGATACTGTGCTAACTTCTGCGAATGATCGAAGTCATCGATCAAATCAATATGCGCAGCAATTTGGAGCTTTATTCTACATTTGGGGAAATGTGGCCGATCATTCGCATGCTTTAATAGCAGCAACAATTGGTGATAGTGACACCCCGAACAACATTGACGAAGTGACTCAGGAAACTTGGATAGATGAAATCTGTTCGATGGTCGATGAACATCACGTAGGATGTGAGAGCAGTGGTAATAATGAATCGAGTTGTATAACTTTGACTCACATCAACGTCATCATCAACACCATGGTCAGCATAACAATGCAACCAGCGGCGGCGGTGAATCGCCAAATGACAGTTGTTGCGTATGAAGATAATAACAACGATATCCAATAAACAACTCAATTTAAAAATAATCTAATAACTTAATTATTTAAAGTTTAATATTTAATTATTCATTATACATGTGTGTTATATCCGAGCCCACTTGTGTGATCTGTAAAAAAGTACCCACACAAAATCTTGACTTTAAATTCAACCAAATATAAACAAAGATAAAGAAATTGTGAATAAGCACTTTTCGTCCTCTGCAAAAAGTGTATCAACATTATAAACAGTATGCGCAGATGAAATGCTGCGTAAGCAATTAAATAATATAAAAACTGAATGATGTATCGAGAATCTTTTGATTAGTTTAATCTGAAGAAAGATACGACGTATAGTGGAAGACTTCCCCCCACCAGAGAGAGGTAAGGGGTCTGATGCTTTAAATAAAGAAGATTTTATTAATTATTGAAAAACGTCGTTTTATTTAAGCTCTCTGACGAGAGCAAAAGTTGATATTTTTTTCGGAAAACGAGGATCCTTTAACAAAAGTTATGTACATACAAAAATTCATGATTTTATAATTAAGTGGAGTGAACATAATACTCGTGTGTAGATAACCGAACTTCAGTATATTATATTGTTTGTCTTCTGGCTGAAGGTACTATTGATGTTGAGCGTATATACTCATCATTCCTCCCCACTAGCCTTAGACGGACTCCGGTGTTATTTAGCATTGGAAACGTACAATGGGATTTCGTACACGAGTTGAACGTTTTGGTGTGACTGGTGCAGGGCTTGCATTACGAATCGTCAAGGCGGCAGCTTCTGAACTAGTACTGGTTTCTTGACTTTGATTATCCCTGGAAAATACAAGTTATTTGTTAATGATTCAGAGTTACCTATTTGACCGTTTGAATACTGGCCTTGAGCTGAAACTCTAGCTGAAATAAAGCTATCTGTGTTGAAAGCATCTTGTCTGGCTCTCAACTGATCATGGTGGCGTTTCCAAATACCTTTGGCGGTGCGTACCGAGTATGTTATGGAAGCCAGTTATGCAAATATAGTTTCTTCATACCATTTGGGACCTTTGGCAAAATTGCGAACGTAGACAAGTTGATGTATTGCAAACTTGGGACAAGATGAACTTCGACTGTTGACTTTGAGGCTCGGTGCAATTTGTGATAAAATTGTTCAATAATATCTACCATGAAGAATTTCAGCGGGACTTTATTCAGTTACAGAATTTTTCTGTGTCGTCAAATATTTTGATGACACTTCTCCTCCTAGCAGACTTTACGTAAGTTCGTTTTAAATGTGCGAACAAAACGTTCAATCTCTCCGTTTGATGATGGATGGAATGGTGCGGATGTTAAATGGCGAATTCCATTAGAATTACAATAACATTCAAACTCTTTCGATGATAATTGTGTACCGTTGACACTTACGATTATGTAATTTTGGCAATCCTTCCAGCGCGATTATTCTTGAAAGTGCTTTGATTGTATTTGATGATGTCATACTTTTAAGTGCTAGTGAGGAAGGGGCCAGCAAAATCTATGTGGATTTGCTCCCATGGCTTTTCCGTTTTTCTTCAGGTTTGCATCTCGAAGATTATAAGGAATCACAACGCAAATGTAGTCGGTTTGCAGCAAAATAACTCCCTGTTGCGTTGTGAGCAAAAATCTTCGGTTGAAGTAAGGCACCAAATGTTTCTCACATGCAGGCTTCTTAGTACTGCATCTTTGCAAGTTTTTTCAGCAATATCATTGGTATTTACAGAAAAATCATTAATTTTTTCGTCAATTTAACAGGTGATTTCCTGGCAAGGTTCTTCTAGGGCGTCAAACTCTGTATCTGGGCCAACTGTCAATCGTGCAAGTGCATCTGCATTAGCATTTGACGTTTTGTAGCGAATTTCATGTGTAAAACTCTTAAGAGTTAGTGCCCATCGAGTTTAATGGCCAGTTGTAATCGTTGGAAGCTTTTTGTTGGGATTAAACAATGAAATTAAGGACTTGTGGTCGGTGTAAAGAAAGAAGGGGCTGACGGCCATATAGATACTGGCGAAATTTGGTTACACCAAAAATAACACAGAAAGCCTCCTTCTCGATTTGGCTATAATTTTGTTGAGAATCACTATGATCTATCGGCTGTTCTGTTCAATATGGATTGAGGTGAGAAATCACCGCACCTATTCCATTAGATGAAACATCTGTTGGGAGGATGATAGGTAAATAGGTTTAATATAAGCGAGGTGTGTTGCATCTTCAGGTTTTGAAAAGCATTTTCTTAAGTTCATTCGGAGGAGTGCAATTTGGGAACAACGTTTTAGTAAAATTGTTGTAATAGTTTATCTTACAAATTCTGTAGTAAAATATGAAACGACGGCAGCACTGCCGCTCACATTAATAATATACATATGTTATTGTACATACATATGTATATATTGTATAAACACTGTCACTTTTTTCAGTATGCCTGTTGCGCGAATGGCTACAGCGACTTGGAATGCCGAATAACGGCAATAAATCAACACTCGCAGTCCGTATCAGTAAGATACCATCAGAGGAACAAGGGGAAAGTCCCAAAAAAATTGATGCAACTGAAAATTCAAATGAGGGAAAAAATAGTAACGACGAACAACAAAGTGATGGACAACAAGGTAATGACTACTGACGAAGACGGAGAAAATGACGACAACAATATTGATGAAGGGGTGAATGTGAATGCAAACCGAAGTGTTGGTAGTATTATTGAGTTCGGCCAAACAATGACGACAAAAGAAGATGAGCTGTTGAAGAGGGAAATAGACCTGTTAAGACGCGAAAGAGAGTTACTACTGTTGTTTCTATCTTCCTGTGTATTCATTGTGTTCTCTATATTTTGTTGTATACGTAGACTTTCTAGTATGTATCTGTTATTTGCTCTCTTTTCCTTGTCCATTTTATCAAAGTCTGCAGTGTGTCCAGTCGAGGACAGTAAAAAGGCTTATCGTTACTTAGCATTAGTTTCATCTTGCAGGTTTTTATAATTATAATTTAAACTATGAATACCTAATGAAATATAAGTTTCTTACATACTCGTCATCGTCGCTCTCCTGGTTGACGTGGTGTCTCGCTGGATAACTTTCCTCTCTAAACAGATACGGATCCGGTATTCCGTCAGTTACATACTCCACCAAATCTTTATCTCCCAACGAGATTTTGTTTGCTAAAATCGTTTTCTCATGGAAATATTGTACGAATGTTTCCGTAGCCAACTTCCTAGCTTCGAACACTCGCTTCAGAGTTAGTCGGCTGCTATGGTCACCGAGCATTTATTTCATCTCGCACAGCAGCTGTCGGATCGGAATAGAGGTGATGTCCGACCTCGAAAATTACTAGCTTCGAACACGCGCTTCAGAGTTAGTCGGCTGCTACGGTCACCGAACATCGGAATAGAGGTGATGTCCGACCTCGAAAATTCCTAGCTTCGAACCCTCGCTTCAGAGTAAGTCGGCTGCTACGGTCACCGAACATTTCCTTCATCTCGCACAACAGCTAACGGATCAGAATAGAGGTGATGTCCGACGATTGTAGCCAATTCAGGGCCTTCCCCTTGAGTCGGCATGAGATAAGCAATCTAATGTTGTTGTTATCCAATTTGTAGGCAGCTTCCAAGTTTAATAATTGGGATTCCCAATGTGAGAAATAGTCCCCCTTGCCTGAGAATTCTGTTTACAATTCTTTCAACAGCATACAATTTTTTTCTACGCCACTGTTTTGGTTTTCGTCGTTATGTGTATCTTTGTTTTTTTTTTGCTTTTTCGCGTTCTTCTTTTGGCACAGATAGAAGCCGCAACGGCAACTCACTCTTGTTGCCTGTGGTTTTTTTGTTGAGTTTCTCCAGCCGTAATTTTAAGTGCTACGCAGTAAATTTTTTGTATGCTTCTATTTCTGCCATTATAAAAAACAAGACTTTTTTTTAAAAAGGAACACTCGTTATAATATATTATTAGTTTATTGTTTAAGAATAGGGTTTTCAGAATCCCACTTCTGAAGTTATAAAGGGAGAAAGGTTTAATTAAATACATTAACACTCAGTTATAGCTTTCTATTTTTTTTAGTTTGTTTATTTATCTTTTTAAATGCTTGCCTCCGAATCGTCTTAAATATAAAATCAAACTGAAACTTCGCTCACAGGTAGTTCTTATTTTTATTTGTATTGACATATACTTGGCCTGTTACAATATATATACCATAAGTGAACTATGTGTCACAAAATATGGTAGAAAAATAACTTAAAACTAAGAAACAAGAAAAACGAGAATACACAGATACAGAATACATATATATGTACATACATAACACCAGAGTGTTTTTATTTTTATTCAAAAGAATTTGGTCTTGTATGTTGATGGATGATGGAAATTGTATATATGTACAATTACAAATACAATTGTTATTAAAATTGATTTTGAGAATCAAACATGAAAACGTTAAGATACATAAATTGTATTTTGCAAAGTTTTGATATGTTTAAAATTTTTTTATATCTATCAGTTATGGTATAAAATCATAAGTAGAAAAAAGAAAAAAAAAACAACTATAAGACAGATAAAAATTAAAAGAGGAGGTAAGTACCGTCCAACCAGTAATGTAATAATTATACAATAGCAAGTGATTTAAGAAACTTTCAAATCATAAATCCAGGACCACCTGCAGGGGTAAGAAAAAGTGGAGTGCTAATTACAAAGAGATTAGCCACGGTTTTGACCAGTAATGGCCTTAGAATAGAAAGATGTAAGTAAGTCATCGGGATTTGAGTCAAGGCCCATCAAAGAGTGTATGCAATAGTTTTTAATTTGCGACTTATTGGGACTGAAACATTAATTAAAACTTAAAACTAAAATTTCTTTTTATTTCATGATTATATTCTATTTTAAAGTGAAGTATTTTATTACTTTATTATTTTTATTGTACTATTTTGTACATAGAATGTCAGTTTATTAGACTTAACCATTCTTCCGTCAATTGCATTGAATTTTTTGTGAACAACAACAACAACTTTAAGGCACTACCACCAATTGTTTTTACGAATTAATTTTATATTAATTCGTTTATATTTTTATTTTTGGCCGGAGTTATAGCTATTTCATGCTTGCCAGACAATCATCAGACTCCTTTTAGTGGCGCTGAGCTTTAATCCAATTTTATTTGAAGAACACTTGTAGGATTCGAACCCACGCATATCAGATTTGCTCAGTCTTTGTAGTCATGTGCTCTTACGCACTACACCACTGCAGACCACTGATGCTACAAGAACAAGATAACATACTTTAAGGCGTTTGTAAAAAATGCTGTGACTCCAAATGCATTTGATGAACAAGTACGACTTCTGGACACGTAGCATCA
>OY288109.1:40788776-40849303 GCA_958431115.1 Syrphus vitripennis | reverse complement strand
AAGGCGTTTGTAAAAAATGCTGTGACTCCAAATGCATTTGATGAACAAGTACGACTTCTGGACACGTAGCATCAGTGGTCTGCAGTGGTGTAGTGCGTAAGAGCACATGACTACAAAGACTGAGCAAATCTGATATGCGTGGGTTCGAATCCTACAAGTGTTCTTCAAATAAAATTGGATTAAAGCTCAGCGCCACTAAAAGGAGTCTGATGATTGTCTGGCAAGCATGAAATAGCTATAACTCCGGCCAAAAATAAAAATATAAACGAATTAATATAAAATTAATTCGTAAAAACAATTGGTGGTAGTGCCTTAAAGTTGTTGTTGTTGTTCACAAAAAATTCAATGCAATTGACGGAAGAATGGTTAAGTCTAATAAACTGACATTCTATGTACAAAATAGTACAATAAAAATAATAAAGTAATAAGAATAAACTGTGGCCAGCGCCAAACTCTTCCGTAACTCTCCCCCCTTTGATACAGACTACGATCTGTAGTCTATCGAAGTAAGGTATGGAGAAAAAATGGAGGCGGAACAAGATAACATACTTTAAGGCGTTTGTAAAAAATGCTGTGACTCCAAATGCATTTGATGAACAAGTACGACTTCTGGACACGTAGCATCAGTGGTCTGCAGTGGTGTAGTGCGTAAGAGCACATGACTACAAAGACTGAGCAAATCTGATATGCGTGGGTTCGAATCCTACAAGTGTTCTTCAAATAAAATTGGATTAAAGCTCAGCGCCACTAAAAGGAGTCTGATGATTGTCTGGCAAGCATGAAATAGCTATAACTCCGGCCAAAAATAAAAATATAAACGAATTAATATAAAATTAATTCGTAAAAACAATTGGTGGTAGTGCCTTAAAGTTGTTGTTGTTGTTCACAAAAAATTCAGTGAAGTATTTTAGTTAAAACACTAAAATAATTAAAAGAATTAACTTCATGTGGAAGGTTTTTGAATGAACAACAACAACTTCAGCTAAACACTTACTTGATAAATGAAATGAAAATAGGACTAACATACTAACACATTTTATTGGAATTAAATTATTGCTTTAAATAATTTTCATTTTCCATTTATTTACACTTCATGCTTATCTTGTCAAACGCGAACAGCTCAAAACGGAACAAATATATAAATGACACAATAACCGATTTTATAATGTTTTAATTTTAACTTTAATTTTAATTTAATTTTAATTTTGTTTGTTTGATTCTTCCTTACAGCGGTTACCAAACTGGATACAAATGGATGTACGTATCCATCTTCTATTTATTAAACAACTCTCAGCTCATTTGGTGTAATGTAGTTATGTTTTGTAAGCTCACTTCCTGATTTTCAAAACTACATATTATGTGCATATACATACATAATGTACGAGCATTCAAATATGTCACTATAATCATAAATATTTCGGTTTTTATTGTCTAGGAGTCAAATTTTGTATTAACAGCAATACGTAAATGAATGGATTAATTTTGTACTCACTATCATTTATTACCCAATCTGGAAAGTAGAAAGTTGTACACAGATATCGAAATAGTAAAGCATTTTATTCATTATAAGTAGAAAATGGCAACATTTAAACATTGCAGAAGACGATATCCAAATAATTTTTTTTCGTTAATACATACCTCGAAAATGGAGTTCTTCTGTGTTGTACTTCAAATATGAGTCTTTTGTCTTCCTGTAAGGTTTCGACTTTTTTAGTAACATAATTTTTGAAGTGAAAACTTCTTTAGCGGCGGCGCGGCGTTGTACACCTTTTGTATAGTGGGTAGAAAAATGTTAAACTGACCTGATCGAAAATTCGTAAGACTGATGGAGAGTAGACAGCCCGCTGCGCGGCGGCGGCGGCGCAGCTTCAGATTACATGATCATAAATCTACATCGAACACAGTGTTACACTTTAAATGAGGCAGAATTTAGCTCATGTACAAAAATTCTGGAAAATGATATTATGTGTCATCAAAAACATCCACTTTATCAAAAAGGCTCTAAAGTCTGTCTTTGTGAATTCAATCTTATGAACCAAGTCTTCGATCACGCTTCCTGTCAACTCGAATACTTTTCAGTTGAGCAGTTTTGGAAACAATTGCACCAATCGAATCACTGGATACATTAACTCGGATCTCAATAATTAATAAATATCGTTTGCCAAGGGAACCTTACCCAAATGCGATCCTCACGGTCCCAGCTGGATGTATTGTGAAACAAGACTTAGTTACCATCGACGGGCACAACATTTTCACAAGTACTAGACGAGCATCCTATGTTCCTACAATTAACCTATCAGAGTTCATACAGAACTATACACAATCAACCCAGATGAGTCACCACCATATCCAACTCGTACAATTTCGAAAACACTCACACGAACTAGTCCTACTCAAGAAGAACATCGCACAACAACAACTCGAAGAAACCCTAGTTTAAATAAAGAAAACTGACACTCACCAGTTCATTGTTAGTTATCTTGCCGTATCTAGTATAGGCGTGATCTTACTATACTTCAGCTGGAGGATCATAAGAATTTATCCGAATTTATCGTCCAAAGAACCACCCAGTCCCAGCTCCACGAAATCACGAAACCTTCAACTTACATCTTTGAACAATATTTCAAGGCGGGGAGTATGTTTATATCCAGCACAACCAAACACTAAATTACAATAAAGCTGACCTATCACATATCATTAACTCTATACACATTCATTTCACACTTCCTATCTACTTAAATTTCCTTGTTTATGGTTGTGCTGTAGGTGCACATTTTTTTTTTTAATTAATTGTTTTGTGTCCTTGCACATTATGCAGAGTGTGCAAATTATGTTTAGTTTTTCTTTTGTTTGTGGTCAGTGACACATTGTGTACACTCTGCACATTTTAAATGTTATTATTAGTATATTGATTTAGATTTGTTAAATATTGACCTAGTATAGTGAATTGTAGAATAAGCTATTAAATAGTATATAAGGCTATTACTTCTAGGAATAAAATCAATCACTTTCAAACTACATTGAAGTTATTATTATTTTTAATCTGTTCATTATTACGACTTCCCCCCACCAGCGGTAAGGGGTCGCAATAATTCAAACTAGAACTTTACCAAGAAGTTTTTGCCAGCTGCACCCAAACACGTCATTAAAAGAGATCTTCTGTTGCATGTACCAGAAGCACTTCACGTCGTCAAGGTGACATCACTTTGGTCAACAAGGTTCGTTTACTCATTCATACCCCCTTACTTTTTTCCTTAGATATACATACCATAGGTTCTTTATACCTTATTGGTAGTTCTATACTTTAATTTTGCAGCTGATTTTATTTGTACTTTTAACGCTGATTTCAAAACTGAAAACCATTTTTCCCTAGCAGCTCTAGTTTTTGAGTTACAGAAATATTTAATTTAGCCTAATTTAATAAAAATTCATATGCCATTGTGGGAAATTAAGTTAGTCAGTTTTTGTACTCCCAAGGAGCATATACATCAGAAAATTTCATCTTCTTAATTAATACTGTAAGTCATTAGAGCTAATTTTTAGAAATGTCATCTAGCCGCAGAATCTGTGTAAATCATCGCGATCAATTTTGTTATGTATGTGGTGAATACACGACACATCAGAACAGAAAATCCATTACTGCTTATTTTGGTATCAAACTTGGTGATCAAGATAAATCTTGGGCACCACATGTAGTTTGCAAAACGTGTACTGAACATCTACGTCAGTGGACAAATGGGAAAAGGAGGATCTTAACCTCTCAAAACAATGTTATGAGTTACTTGCATCGCGGCTAAAAGAAAAAAAAACTGCTTGATAAAGGAACAACAATAACTTTCTATCGTAAAAGGGAAGCAGAGTTGCTTACATTCTATTCTCAGGAAGAAGATCTCGTTTTCTGTCACGATGTTAAAGGTCTCTAAACAAAAATGGGCCTTCCCGAGTATGAACCAGATCGATGGCGTCTGTTTATTGACAGTTCCAAGCGAAGTTTGAAATGTGTGCTTTTACACAATGGTAACGAATTGGGATCAATACCTATTTCTCACTCAACCCTAATGAAAAAAGAGTACAAGAATATAGCTATAGTCTTGGAAAAGATTGAGTATCACGAACATGGATGGGTTATTTGTGTTGATTTAAAAATGGTTAACTTCCTCCTTGGACAGCAAGGTGAATACACAAAATATCCCTGCTTCTTGTGCCTTTGGGATAGCAGAGCTAAACAAGATCACTGGGTAAAAACAGACAGGGTTGGCCGTGGCGCGATGGTATGCGTGGTCGCCTGTCAACCAAATGGTCACAGGTTCAATCCCAGCCGTAGATCTATGTCTTGTTTTTTTCCATTATCATTGATCATTGTTGGGCCGCTGGTTTACTCATTACATGTTGTTCAGGCATAACACTAACAACATGTGATTGAGTAAATACTAGTATGCCCAACAAATATGACAATGAACAAAATAATGCGAATTATAAAGGGTCATAGATATAAGACACGGTAATTTCTCCGCTTTAGCCCAGCCGCCAACCCTGGAGATAAAATCTGAGACAACCACCACCTTCAGTCTCAGTACCTCGCGCCACACACACCTTTCCCTTCCCTTCCCATCCTATCCTATCCTTCACGCCCGCGCTGTGTTGATACATATAAAGGGTAAACCAAAAATCCCCTTGAGCGCGCGCATATTATAAAAAAAAAAAAAAAAAAAAAAAGACTGGCCTGAAAGAGAGAATATGGTTGTTGGAGGAAAAAATGTTACTAATGAGCCTTTGGTTGATCTGAATAAAATAATCCTGCCTCCACTTCACATAAAACTTGGCTTAATGAAGCGATTTGTTAAGGCTCTAGATATCATATCTACAAAGATGAAAGGATTAAGCATTGAAAAAATAAAAGCTGGCATATTTGATGGCCCTCAAATCAGACGGTTAATAAAGGACACAAATTTTGTTGAATCTATGAATGAAAAAGAGCGAAAAGCGTGAACATCTTTTGTGTCAGTTGTCGAAAACTTTCTAGGCAACAAGAAGGCTTCAAATTATAAGGATTTGGTTCGTAACATGCTGACTGCTTTTCGTGAGCTTGGATGCAACATGAGCATCAAGGTGCATTACTTGCAAAACCATTTGGATCGGTTTCCTGAAAACTTGGGAGACTTGAGTGAAGCCCAAGGTGAGCGATTTCACCAGGATATAAGGACAATGGAAGAACGATACCAGGGCAAGTGGGATACGCATATGATGGCAGATTACTGCTGAAATCTGCTTAGAGATTGTCAAGAGAGATTGTACATCAAATCAGCAGTGAAAAATATATTGTATTTTAAATGTACTCGGTATCTTGTTAATAGAATTATTTTATTTTTTTATATTTGTATGTTAATGTCAATAAATAAACGTGGATTTTCAAAGAAAAAATGTTTTACTTTCCTCTTTTCACAATTATTTTGGGTATTTCTTAGTGGCGTCCGGTTTGTAACACCCTTCCCTATAACACGAAAACGGGAGCTGCTAGGCAAAAACCGATGGCAGATTCGTGTTCAGGAGGTTGAATTTATTAAAGAACAGTTCAAAAAGTATCGGCACCAAATTTTTGTATACCTGTGATAATCAATTTGGACCTTGAAGGTATTTTTTTTCCCTTTTTCAAATCTATTTTTACTGACCTAGTTTTTTCATTTTTATTTAAATGGCATGTTAATAACTTGTTAGGACCGTCTACGGTACAGTAGGCTCCTAAGAAATTATACCTTAAAATTATTCCATCACCAGGATGCGGCTGGTCATTTTCCGCATTGATGTATGATGTAATGAATGATGTAATGCAATTGATGTAATGAAGGTATCTGTATAGTATATAGTTTTGTTTAATCGATTTTAATTTTAATTTGAGGTAAAGAAATATTGTATGTATATCTTTTGAGGTTAGTGACTTTTTTGATACTATATGCTGTTGTTGAATGGGCTTCAGGTCAAATGAAACAAATATTTTATTTTTGTCACAACGTTTCGTCCATGTATATGGACATCATCAGGTGAACAATGGTTTCTATATTAGCATTGATAAATATGTTACAAATAATAAAAACACTTATTACACAATATGAAAATCGAACCATCCACCCAACAGAACAGAAAGAAAGAGAAAATAAAATATACAAATCCTTTACGTACATTAAAGAAATAGCAGACCGGTTCAAAAGTGCAAAACTTATAGATGCAGAGAAATATAAATTAGCCATGAAATCCACAAACACAACTTCACAATTATACACTAACTTGAAAACAAAAATAGACAAAATGGAACATTCAAATTTAGTTTACAAAATCGATTGTAATGGAAACTCTGACGAAGAATGTAATCAAATCTACATAGGAACAACTAAACAAAAACTCAAAAGCAGACTGGCTGGACACAAATCTGACATCAAGAGCAACGCACCACCGATATGGAAGACGTCAGCCCACACTACAAACACTTGGTGGAGAAAAGGAAAAGAAAAAGCTCTGCAATATGATTTCGATGCGCTTTATGTTTATATAATTTTTTATTTCTTGTACTTTATTGTTGGACAGTTACTTGTCAGTTTAACTTTTTTACTGTGTAGAAGAAATTAACTATTTAATTTTAATGTAACAATTATTGTAAGTGCTTACTGTAATGTGAATATTTTGTAAACAAATTTTTTAACATATTTATCAATGCTAATATAGAAACCATTGTTCACCTGATGATGTCCATATACATGGACGAAACGTTGTGACAAAAATAAAATATTTGTTTCATTTGACCTGAAGCCCATTCAACAACAGCATATAGTATCAAACGCACATGGATCCCGACTAACCCGGCCCGTGAGGAAGAGATCCTCGAAATTATCCAGCTGTCGAACCCATCCCTACCTACTCATGACTGGAAGGTCGCGAAACTGGAGGAGAAGAGGAATCTTTATAGAGGAGCAATTATTGTGATCAATAAGGATTCCATTTCTCTTCTGGCGCAGACCAAAGGCGTGATTAGGTACGGGTTTGAGACCATCACGCTCAAAATTTATAAAAAAGATGAGGTGGACGCCGCAAGTGCCCCTCCACACCCTAATGAGGACGAAACCGCAGTGGGTGATGACCCTGGAGCAAAAGTTAAGTTTCCTTCCATGGAAGATATTGCTTCAGGTGCATCTACTGCGGCTGAGACCTCTCCTAATGTCAACGGTTTATCCAATATGGAAACCGAAGACTACCCATTTGGCATTTGGAGATCCTTTGAGTGAGGACGCGCTTTTAAACTCGTCCTCTGACTTGGAAGATTCCAATACTACAGTGGTGGAGGCTGATCTGACTAGTTGTAGCAAAAATGCTGCAGGTAGTACAGATTAACCTCCAACACTCAATAAAGGCTTCGGCCTCCCTTCTTCTTCGACTATCCAGTAACGGAGAAGATATCATCCTTATCCAAGAACCTTGGATTATGAATTCCATTGTTCGGGGACTCAGGACTCCTGGATACTACTTACTGTATGCATCAGATAAAGGTAACCCTAGATCTTGCCTACTAGTAAAAAGTACCATTAACGTATATTTACTCCCTAATTTCAGCGATCGAGATATTACCGCCGCAAGACTGGAAACAGCTGAAGGTACGCTTTGGCTGGCGTCGGCATATCTCAGCCATGACCATCTTGGCCCATTCCCAGGCGAAACCTTGACGAGACTAGTCGCTGATGCAGAAAAGCGGAAGATAAGCCTCATAATTGGGAGCGATGCTAACGCTCATCATACAGTATGGGGGAGTACCGACATTAACGATAGAGGTGAGTCTCTTTTTGATTATATATTGAGTACTAACCTTATAGTAAGTAACATTGGTAACGAACCCACATTTGTTACTAGAAATAGACAAGAAGTTCTAGACATAACACTTGTCTCTGATACCATTCATCATAAGATCATGAACTGGAAAGTATCTACAGATCACTCTTTTTCAGATCACAGATATATTCAGTTCAAGATAAATGATGATCCTCCCGCTAAATTAGTTTTTCGAAATAAGAAGAAAACTAATTGGTCCAAATATAGTGCCACTCTTATAAGTTTAATAAAACCAGAACTATCGATTGTCCCACTCAACATCATCGATCTAGACACAAATGTTAAAGATCTCACTACTGCTCTCAATAAATCCCTAGATAGTGCCTGTCCCCTAATTCAGATAAGAGGAAAAAGGAAACCACATTGGTGGTCCTCTAACTAAATTCTCTAAGGAAAGAGTGTAGGAAAACAACAAGAGAAGAATCTGACTGGGATCATTATAAGACTTCTCTGAAGATTTACAAGAAAGAATTGAGGAAATCCAAACGATCTTCTTGGAGCGCCTTCTGTGGAAACATAGTGGAGACTTCTGAAGCATCGAGACTAAGAAAAATCCTCTCAACAAATCCAATCATGCCAAGCTGTCTGAAAAACGCAGATGGTTCTTGGACAAATTCATGCGAGGAATCGCTTAACCTGCTACTAGACACACACTTCCCAGGTAGCTCCCAAACTGTAAGCAGCATAGGTAATACCAATACAAACAGCTACTCAACTTACCCACATGATGTGATCACTAGGGAAAATCTGCAATGGGCACTCAATAGCTTCAAACCTTATAAGTCTGCCGGGCCAGACGGTATCATTCCAGCCGAACTTCAACTGAACTCTAATACACTTCTGCCTATTTTAGAAGCTATCTTCGTGGGTTGTATTAAGTTATCCTATATACCAAAATTATGGAGAGAAGTTAAAGTTGTGTTCATACCTAAAGCTGGCAAGTGCACCAATGTAAATCCTAAAGATCTAAGACCTATAAGTCTATCATCATTCCTACTTAAAACACTTGAACGTCTGATTGATTTACACATTCGATCCAATATCGACCCAAAATTAACATCAAATGCACAACATGCTTACAATAAAGGGAAGTCTGTAAAAACAGCTCTACACACACTGGTTCGTACTATCGAATACTCCCTCCACCAGAAGGAATACACAATGGTTGCTTTTCCTGACATAGAAGGTGCTTTCAACAATATCGACACATCCGCAATCGCATCTGCACTGACAAATCTAAAGGTGGATAAGTCGCTTGGGGAATTGATCAATCAAATGCTAACTAGCAGGATTATCAATTCTAACCTGGGCGGGTTCTCGGCAAGAAGATCTGTCTGTAGGGGCACTCCGCAAGGCGGTGTGCTATCCCCCCTCCTATGGAACCTAGTAGTGAACGAGCTCCTATTGCTTCTAGAAAAGGAGAGTTACAGAGTGATTGCCTATGCGGACGATGTTGCTATTGCAGTCTCAGGAAAGCATCCTAATACCCTAAAGGAACTTCTACAAAACGCCCTCAATAAGCTAACTCGATGGGCAGATCGGTGTGGACTGGGAGTAAACCCACACAAAACAGATCTTGTCCTCTTCACTAGGAAATATAAGATCCCGCATATAGACCCCCCTTCTATAAATGGCTTAAATTTTCAGATCATGCAAAATATTTGGGTCTTATTCTAGATAAGAAATTAAGTTGGAAACCTAATATACAGGAAAGAGTGAAGAAATCTACTGTAGCTCTTTTCTCTTGTAAGAAAGCTATAGGTAATAAATGGGGGTTACAACCCCGTATTGCTCACTGGCTATACACTTCGGTAATCAGACCGATTCTAACTTATGGAGTATCTGTATGGTGGACTGCTCTAGACACAGCTACAAATCGGGACAAGCTTGCAAAAGTACAAAGATCAGCTTGTATTTGCACTAGCGGTGCACTACGATCGACCCCCTCTGCTGCACTGGACATCCTGCTATATCTGCTATATACCCCTAGACCTATTCAGCAAACAAACGGCCGCGAGCACTGCACTCCGTCTTAAGGCCTCTTCTCAGTGGATCAACAATAATATTGGCCACACTGCTATTCTGAATTTGTTCGGATCCTTCCCAAGTAATATCGACCATACCGTCTCCCGTTTACAGTTTAATAAAAATTTCCAAGTGACTATCCCTTCGAGATCCGAGTGGGAAAACGGTATACTCTTGGACAATGAATCGATTCATTTTTACACCGATGGTTCAAAAACTGATGACGGGGTCGGTGGGGGCGTGTACTCTGACAGACTTAACTTAAATCTATCTTTTCGCCTTCCTGATCATTGTAGCGTATTCCAGGCGGAACTCATGGCGATTAAAGAAGCATTATCTTGGCTGAAGGAAAACGTGATATCAATAAAAGATATCCGCATCTTTTCGGATAGCCAAGCTGCTATCAAATCCTTGGAATCTGTCTCCTCGAACTCTAAAACAGTCCTAAATTGCCGTTCATCTCACATGGAGATGGCGCACCAATTCAATATTCACCTTTATTGGGTGCCGGGACACAGGGACATACCAGGCAACTGTAAAGCTGATGAACTCGCCAAGAGTGGAGCTAAAATACCTCTCTCAGCACACAGAGCTGACATAGGAATACCCATCGCTACATGCAAACTCATGCTAACGCAATATGTTAAAGAGAGTACAAACCTTAGGTGGAATGACATCACTATCTGTGTGGCTACAAAATTAATGTGGCCAAAATTAGATAGGAAGAAAACCAGAGGTTTAATATCCTTAAACAGACTGCATATTAGCTCCATTGTAGGTGTCATTACCGGACACTGTCTTATAGGTAGACATGCAACGCGTCTTGGCGTGCATGCTAATGACTTCTGCAGAAGTTGCATGGATAAGGAGGAGGAGGAAACAATTCCACACCTTCTCTGTACATGCCCAGCTCTGTCCCATAGACGCAGACTCCAATTAGGAGAATTCTTTTATAACGATCCCAGTGATCTAGCAAATACTAAAATTAGTAGCATCGCACGCTTCGTAAAAAGCTCAAAATGGTTTAACGAGTAAAGGAGGATATCTTACTGATCCTTGTGGTATCACAATGGACCATTCTTACTGGTCTAAGTGGGTCAGTCCTGCTGACCGCCACTATAACCTAACCTAACCTAACCTATCAAAAAGGTCACTAACATCAAAAGATATACATAATTATCGAAGGGCACGCCGAATTAATTTTCCATCAAAAATTTACCGTCTTGGTTCAAAATCAACAAAATGGCTTTCTACAACAGTATGAGGGATAAATATGGCTATAAATTTTGCAGAACATTGAAGCAACACAGAAAGCTGAGCACGATAAGAGTGAAAACAACAACAAGTAAGAACTTTCTTTTGAGTTGCAGAAAGTTTGGACTGACACCTAACTTCATCACAAATACAACAACACATCTAGAAGAATTATTTCAACAGGATATTGGTAAAAAACATTCTTTATTAAAATCTTTACAAAAAACAATATTCAATTTCCACTGCAAAATTTTGAACCTCTTCATTCCCGCAAAACACAAAAACTTAACTTAACATCCACGGTAAAAATAAAATAATTAAAAACATTGAAAGCTCTATTGTATCAACTTTGACAGAAGAAGAATACTCAAACTTTCTATTTCATGAACAAACACAGACCAACAATAGAAAAGAAAAGCTTACACGAGCACACAACAAAAAACTAATATTGCTTAAGAATAGGATGAAAGAGAAATACGGCATTCGTCTAAAACAAAAGTGGTTTGTTAACAAAACCAGTGTTCCCATTTCAGATGAAATTCAATACTTACTTTCGCTAGGTCCAAAGTACGCACTTCCTACTACCATTCACTCCACTTCTAACTCCTTCTTCAAAATTATTGCAGACAGTGAAGATTGCATCCAAACTATAAGCCATAATGACGAAAAGGAGAAAGCGCGGGGTAAATTTGCAAACATGTTAAATAATTGTATGGAAAAGAAAAATTTTTCGGAATTCAATAAATATATAACCAATATTCTCAACGAAACAAAAAACTTTCTCTCCAAACACCGAGAAATTTACATTGTTTCAGCGGATAAGGGTAACGTCACAGTAGCAATACACAAACATGATTATGACACAAAAATGAAAACAATGATGGAAGACAGAAACGTATATTGGCCAATTCGAAACGATCCCACGAACAAATTGCAACAGAAAAACAACAGCCTGGTTAAATATTTATTTGAAAACCAAATAATCGATCAACGTCAAAAACACATCATGACCACATATAATTCGGTAGCCCCTAGACTTTATGGACTTCCCAAAATCCATAAAGAAGGTCTTCCCCTACGCCATATATGTTCTTCAACGAAAGTTCCGTGTTATAACTTGGCCAAGTACCTCATTAGTATTTTGAGAAACCTAACAACAGATTCCCAATTTAATGTTAAGGACTCACTTCAATTCAAAAACAAATTGCAGGGGCTAAAAATAGAAAATGACAAAGTTCTGGTGTCGTTCGATGTAATAACTCTTTTTACAAATATTCCGCTAAATACGGCACTAGAACTTATCAGTAAAAGCTGGGACAAAATTAAGGAACACACTCTCATAAAAAAGTCAAAATTTCTCGAACTACTAAGATTCTGTATAATCGATAACAACTACTTGGTTTATGGCAACAAAACGTACCAACAAAAAGATGGAATGCCGATGGGAAATCCAGCTTCACCCATAATAGCAGACATCATTCTCGAAGAGCTCCTTAACAACTGCCTCGAAAAACTACAAAACAAACCTAAGGTCTTGACAAAATATGTGGACGACATATTTGCCATAATAAAAGCGAAAGACATTGAACACACTCTAAATATCCTCAACAGTTTCCATAGAAAAATACAATTCGCAGTTGAAATTGAAACAAACAACAGATTAGCATACCTTGACACAGTAGTCATTCGTGAACAAGGAAAACTCAAAATGGATTGGTTCCAAAAACCAACTTCATCCGGTAGATTGATAAACTTCCTTTCCCAGCATCCTAAACAAATAATTTTCAATACAGCCAAAAACTTGATACATAGAGTACTTTCAATTAGCGACATAGAATATCACATCAGTAACAAAGTAAAAATAAAAGAAATACTGCAAAAAAACGCCTTCCCGTTACAAATAATAAAAACACTTATTACACAATATGAACATCGAACCATCCACCCAACAGAACAAAAAGAAAGAGAAAACAAAATATACAAATCCTTTACGTACATTAAAGAAATAGCAGACCGGTTCAAAAGTGCAAAACTTATAGATACAGTGAAATATAAATTAGCCATGAAATCTACAAACACAACTTCACAATTATACACTAACTTGAAAACAAAAATAGACAAAATGGAACATTCAAATTTAGTTTACAAAATTGATTGTAATGGAAACTCTGACGAAGAATGTAACAAAATCTACATAGGAACAACTAAACAAAAACTCAAAAGCAGACTGGCTGGACACAAATCTGACATCAAGAGCAACGCACCACAGAAGACAGCACTGGCATCACATTGCATAGCTTTCAAGCACAGCCCCAACCACGATAACGTCAAAATAATGCAGCGAGAAGAACACCAAAACAAAAGGATGATTATCGAAACATTACATATAATCAATGCTGATAACACAATGAACAGACGAACCGATATGGAAGACGTCAGCCCACACTACAAACATTTGGTGGAGAAAAGGAAAAGAAAAAGCTCTGCAATATGATCTCGATGCGTTTTATGTTTATATAATTTTTCATTTCTTGTACTTTATTGTTGGACAGTTACGTGTCAGTTTAACTTTTTTACTGTGTAGAAGAAATTAACTATTTAATTTTAATGTAACAATTATTGTAAGTGCTTACTGTAATGTGAATATTTTGTAAACAATTTTTTAACATATTTATCAATGCTAATATAGAAACCATTGTTCACCTGATGATGTCCATATACATGGACGAAACGTTGTGACAAAAATAAAATATTTTGTTTCATTTGACCTGAAGCCCATTCAACAACAGCATATAGTATCAAAAGGTCACTAACATCAAAAGATATACAGTTTTCTTTAGTCTTATTTTTTCTGTAACAATCCCATAAGACCCGTCATCAAATTCCTTATCTTCATAGCTCTTATCTTCTTCTCCTCCTTTAAGTTTATCAATTCATGGAATCGACGAAGGTGCTACATACATTCTTCAACAATTTTTTTTTATTTATTTAAAATTCAGAATAAATTCAAAGTTATAACCCGTAATTAATTGGGAAATATTGAAAATAAAAATATTTTCAAGATTTTATTAAAGTTTACACAGGAATACATTTTATTGAAACTAAAAACATTAACATTCTAAACAAGATATGTAATAAAGTACTTTGAAACAAGTAGATTCTTTAAGGTTTCAACAGTGTCATAATGTAATTATACGCACATTCAATCATTCATTAACTCATTAACATATAATGAATGATTTTATCAAAATTAAAAAAAAAATACGTTAACCTGTAATTCATAATAATAACTTAATTAAACTCACCAAATCGGTTCCTACACTCCCTCTACCAAATCTTGAGCAGTCAATGTTTTCGAGCAGTTCCTTTCTGTTTTCTTCTTTTGTTCTTACATATTCTTTGCGGAGAAATTCTTCGACTGCAGCCGACTGATTGTACAAGTTAAGATTATCTGTACCTCCACGGAAATTATAAACGAATCGGCTCATATTCTGTATAGGAGACATCATTTCAGGGTGAAACGAGACTTTTTGCAAATTAATTGCTTGTGGATTTGCTTCCAAGATGGTGGTTCCATTTGTTTTATTATTATCCATACATAAAATTGGAACCTCTTGTGGATTTTTAGTTTTAAGCGACGCAGCATATACAACGGCTGCACAGCCTTTGGCTATTGGTGGTCCGACATCCAACTTATCAATATTGAAATCGTCGTCCATTACATTGGTGTCCACATAGTTCCAGGAATTTTGTAAACGATTGGCAGCTACACGAATTTCTAAGCATACTCCTTCGAGTTCATCTTCTTTTGTTAAAACTCCCGCTCCAGAAGCTAAACTCACGCCAATCAAAGCGAAGAACGGTGCAGAATCTCCATAAAAAAGTCTTCTTGAGGCTTTATTTCGAAGCTCTTCTGAATATGGAGCTGTAACTCGACTGAGTATGCTATCGATAAAGAGTCTTCTAGCATGCTGACCAAACCGAAAGATGCCACTTCTGTGCTGAGCATTTATTGCATTTTGTATAGTGTCGTTTCCAGCCTAAAAAAGTATTTAAACAAAATGTATGTTAGAATAATATCTATTCCATATCAATAAGTTCGGAAGAATTAATGACTTAATACAAAAGAAATACTCGGTAGGTCCACGGAAAAAATAATAACGGTACCTAGGGAAAATATTCAACTCGAGAACAAAAACCATTTCTTCAAATGATCACACAGTGGGATGCAAAATATATATATGTAACATACATATATGTATTGTTATATATATATAAATTTAAAAATTCTAGAAAAAACAGTTCAAATTTTTATTTTATGCAAAAGTTATTTCAAACAAAAAACAAATAGAAACTCTGGTTAGGTTGTATCTGTACTAAGAGCAGAGCAAAGCCGAGATGGAAGAAATTTGCTTCTGAGCTTAATGGTGAAGGTCCCTGTTAAATAATAAATTCAAATAATATACTTTGTTTTAGAGAACTTTGCTAATAGAAGTATATTATAGTAGTTATTAATATTTTCTGGTTTGTCAGTTTAATTTTCTCCAAAATAAATATTATTCTATTCTGTTTGTTCAACCAACTCTGACATCTTAATATTTTCTTCAACATAACGATCCATAAATTCCAAAAGTCCCCCAATGCTTGCTTGAGAAAAGTGGCTAAAGGTAAAGCGGACATTTTTTTAAAGGTATTTATGTATGTTACTTCTTTAAGCTCCTTTATTCAATTAGGTATGGACGCATTTTAAGTTCAACTTTAAAAAGGGGATGTCACAAAAAAAGAATAACCAGAAAAAAAAACAAATTATGATTTGAAGATCTATCGAAAAACACATCATAGAACTGTCAAATGAATAGTACGTTGATCATTCGATTGAGTTACATAATACAAAATATAAAAACCAATCATAAATTTTCGATTCGATTGATAATCGATAGCAGCAATCGGGGCTTTAGAATTTTTCAGCAATAGAGGTCAAAATTGTTTTTTTTTCTACTGCAAGACCCAAAAATATAAAAATTCCAGAATTAACCGGTAATAGGTTTTTTTTTTAAATTTAAAACTATAGCTTGACCAAATCACTTGGCCATTCTACTGCGCAGGTCTCATTAAATTTATCTGCTCATCTCTTAAAGATACACAAAAAAAAAGAAAATCATTAAAAAAAGAAAAAAAGATGTAAATGCTGGCTTGATGTCTAAAAAAGTATTTCATCTCTTTTGGGGCACAACAAAAAAAATTTACGTATTGACTTTACATCGAATAGATAAAATTCAGAATTTTTGTTTTATTATGGCACACATTTCGGTGCACTTATAGTAGCTAAAAAGAAAATCTATTGCTAAATGCATTGTGGTTAAACATAAAAAAGTATCTGCGACTTCGGACTGGTTGGTAAATTATTTATTGATTATTGTTTACGAGTTATAATTTTTATCTACGAGTTTCTAAAAATTAATGTTTTCTTCAGATAGAAAAGTTAAACTAACAAATAATTTTAAGGACTAATTAACTGTTATGTCTCATATAATTTGTATTTATTTAAGAAAATGTAAGTATAGATTTGAGTATTATTACAAAATGTTATTACAACTCGGCTATTTCTGACAATCGATGGCCTCGATCGACGAAATACAAAATTCATGAACAACAAAACAAAAATATAATAAAAAACTTAAATATAATCAATTAGGAAATGTCACTCTTCAGAATCCGATTCTTTCAGAACAGAATCTCGCCATCATCCCACAAGCGCATTCGAGAAGCCTCAATTATTCCATCTTATCGAGCCCTAACCGCTATTTTATCGTAAGCGATATTTTTAACGAAATTGAGTTAATAATGCAGTTCTATACCTAATACTATTACGCACCTATCCACATCACTAGTTTTCTAATAAAACATTTTAAAAAAAAGTTACAGAGAAAACAAAATGTATCGTAAGCGACATTCATATTTTCTGTTAACAGCTAAATATCGCAAATGACACTAGTGTTTTTGCAATAATTATCAACTTTACTCAGTTAGCAAAGTGATGCTGTTTTTTTCATGTGTTCACATCGGGCTGCACTAGCTATAGTACAGTAGGAGAGTGAGTTATGCCATCATGTTTGATGTGTGCTCATCAAATGATTTTGAAAGAGCACCTTGCTCTCTTAATGTACTGACCAGCATGAAGATGAACCAATTTTATTTACTTAATGTTACCGTTGAAATTATGACATTAACAGTAGTTTTCTGTTTAAAATTGCGGGTTAGGTCATTTGTGCTTTTATTCAGATCTGATCATAATTAAAATAGTTATTTTATTATCAAAATTCTCGGACTTAAAATGCTGTATCTTCTAAACGTATGGATATCCCACTCTGAAACTTGGCTTGTAGTATTTCTAAGATTTAGGCTTAAAAATGAGACCAAAACAAAAAATATTAAAAATGGCTAACTTGACTAAAATTTAATTTGAAATGTTAACTTCCGGTTTTCTATAAGAAAACCATATTTAGGGTTAGACTTAGTACAATGAATTTGAGGAGGATTTGCAGTTGATAATGCTACTTTAACACGATTTTTTACATTTCATTTTATTTTACCATTTATTGTATTAGCAACTGTTATAATTCATTTATTATTTTTACATCAAACAGGTTCTAATAACCCTATTGGATTAAATTCAAATTTAGATAAAATTCCTTTTCATCCTTATTTTACTTATAAGGATATTACAGGATTTATTATTATAATTATATTATTAACAATATTAACATTAATAAATCCTTATATATTAGGAGACCCAGATAATTTTATTCCAGCTAATCCTTTAGTTACTCCTATTCATATTCAACCTGAATGATATTTTTTATTTGCTTATGCAATTTTACGTTCAATTCCAAATAAACTTGGAGGAGTAATTGCTTTAGTTATATCTATTGCTATTTTAATAATTATACCTTTTTATAACTTAAGAAAATTTCGAGGTATTGAATTTTATCCTATTAATCAAATTTTATTTTGAATAATAGTAGCAATTATTATTTTATTAACATGAATTGGAGCTCGACCTGTTGAAGATCCATATATCTTAATTGGACAATTACTAACTGTTTTATATTTTATATATTATTTAATTACACCATTAATTTCTAAATGATGAGATAATTTATTAAACTAACTTAGTTAATGAACTTGAATAAGTATATGTTTTGAAAACATAATATAGAAACTTTAATTTTCTATTAACTTTACTAAAATTAATTAATTAAATATAATTTATTAAATAAATTTTTAAACCAATAAAAAATAATAAATAATTTAAAGAAAAAGGTAAAAATCTTTTTCATGCTAAATATATTAATTTATCATAACGAAAACGAGGTAAAGTTCCACGAACTCAAATAAAAACAAAAGAAATAAATATTAGTTTAATATAAAAAAAATAATTTATAATATCTCCTCCTAAAAAAATTAAACAAAATAATATACTTATAAATAAAATTCTTGCATATTCAGATAAAAAAATTAAAGCAAATCTTCCTCTTCTATATTCAACATTAAATCCTGAAACTAATTCTGACTCTCCTTCAGCAAAATCAAATGGAGTTCGATTAGTTTCTGCTAAAGAAATAATTAATCAAATAAAGACTAAAGGATATAAAATAAAAAAAAATCATAAATAAGTTTGATAATAATAAAAATTAATTATATTATAATTGTTAATTAAAAACACAAATGATAATAAAATTAAAGCTAATCTAACTTCATAAGAAATAGTTTGAGCTACTGACCGTAACCCTCCTAATAATGCATAATTAGAATTTGAAGATCAACCAGCAATTATAACTGTATATACTCCTAATCTTGTACAACATATAAAAAATAATAAACCTAAATTAAAAGAATATAATTTAATAAAAAATGGTATACACATTCACAATAATAATGATAAAAATAAAGAAAAAATAAGAGAAAAATAATATGAAATATAATTTGATACTAAAGGATAAGTTTGTTCTTTTGTAAATAATTTAATTGCATCACAAAAAGGTTGAGGAATTCCTATTAATCCAACTTTATTAGGACCTTTTCGAATTTGAATATATCCTAAAACTTTTCGTTCTAATAAAGTTAAAAAAGCAACTCTTACTAAAACACAAATAATTAATATTAAACTTATAATTAAAAATAAAATAATTTCTATATAAAACAAGTACTATTTGTAATATAAATTACATTTATAAATTCTAAATTTATTACATTAATCTGCCAAAATAGTTTTTAATTAATTAATTATATTCTTTATTTTAAAATATTATTATTTAAATATTTAATCCTTTCGTACTAAAATATTTTAATTAATTAAAGATAGAAACCAACCTGGCTTACACCGGTTTGAACTCAGATCATGTAAGATTTTAAAAGTCGAACAGACTTAAAATTTAAACTGCTGCACCTAAATTTATATCTTAATCCAACATCGAGGTCGCAATCTTTTTTATCAATATGAACTCTCCAAAAAAATTACGCTGTTATCCCTAAAGTAACTTAATTTTATAATCATTAAAAATGGATCAATTATTCATAAATTAATGAGTTAAATTTTAAAAGTTTATTAAATTTTAATATCACCCCAATAAAATATATTTTTTTATTATAATTAAATTAATCTTAAAAATTAAAATAATAAATATATAAAGATTTATAGGGTCTTCTCGTCTTTTAATAATATTTTAGCTTTTTGACTAAAAAATAAAATTCTATTATAATTTTAAATGAAACAGTTAATATTTCGTCCAACCATTCATTCCAGCCTTCAATTAAAAGACTAATGATTATGCTACCTTTGCACAGTTAAAATACTGCGGCCATTAAAAAAATTCATTGGGCAGGTTAGACTTTAAATTAATTTCTAAAAGACATGTTTTTGTTAAACAGGCGAATATTATTTTTGCCGAATTCTTTACATAAACTTAACATTAAAAAATATATTTTTATATTAATAATATACTAATTACATCATTATTACTTTATTTTTATAATTTAAATAAATATTTTAATAAAAATTTAAAATATAATAAATAATTTAATTACAAAAATTAATTTATAACAAATTTAATAAAAATTGATAATTCTAAACATATAATATTTTAAATTTTATTTATTATTTATAAAAATTTATTTTATAGCTAAAAATAAAATATAAAATTTAAAAATTATTTAATTAATATTAATTAAATAAATAAATTTTTAAAATTAAATTAAATTTATTTCTTAAAAAACTAGATATATTTAAAAACGAATAACATTTCATTTCTAATAAATTATTTAAAATAATTTTATTACATTAAATTTTATAATTTATTAAATCTTTTAAAATCGAGAAAAATATAATAATATATATTTTTTATTTAATAAACTCTGACACACAAGATACAATAAATAAAATTTTCTTTTATAATAAAAATTTTTCATTATATTTCAATTTTATTTCACAATACTAATATACTATTATTAAATTTATTTATTCTATATAACATACTAAAACATTAATAATTTTATAATTATTTTTAATAATTTAAAATTTAAAAAATAATTTAATTAATAAATAAATATTATTTTCAATTTATATTGATTTGCACAAAATTCTTTTCAATGTAAATGAAATGCTTTTCTTTATAAGCTTTAAATTGATTCTAGATACACTTTCCAGTACATCTACTATGTTACGACTTATCTTATTTTAATAACAAGAGTGACGGGCGATATGTACATATTTTAGAGCTAAAATCAAATTATTTATCTTTATAATTTTACTATCAAATCCAATTTCATTAAATTTTTCATATTTAAATTCATAAATAAAATTTTATTGTAACTCATTTATACTTAAAAATAAACTACACCTTGATTTGATATTAATTTTAATTAAAATTATAGAAAATTATTATTCTTATAAAATATTCTAATAACAACGGTATATAAATTGAATAACAATTTTAAGTAAGGTACATCGTGGATTATCGATTAAAAAACAAGTTCCTCTGAATAGACTAAAATACCGCCAAATTTTTTAAGTTTCAAGAATATAACTAATACTACTCAAATAAATAAATTTACATTTTAAATAATAGGGTATCTAATCCTAGTTTTTAATTAAAAATTTTTAGCTTCAATAAATTTTTATTATAAAAATATTATAAATTTAAAATTTCACTTAATAAATTTATTTTTATTTTTATAAAATATTCATTTAACTATTATTAACAAAATTTATTTACATTATTTGTATAACCGCAACTGCTGGCACAAATTAAGTCAATATTAAATTAATATTTCTATTTCTAAATTTCTTTAATTAATAATATTAATTATTGCAAATATTAAAATAAATATATTTACTTTTAAAATAAATATAAATTCACACAAAAATTTACATATAATATAAATTAAAAATAAATTTTTTAAGCTAAAATAAAACTTTATAAAAAAAATTAAAATTTTTTATTAAAAATTTAAATTTTATTTTATTATAAATTATATAATTTTTTTAAGTTTTTAATAATAATTTGTGAAATTTAAAATTTAAAAAATAATTTATTAATAAATTTATAAATTTATTATTATTATATTTACTATAAAATAACTAATTTTAGAAAATCCTTCCCAAACCCAATTTTTAAAAATAAAATTATATCTATAAATAAATCATAACCCCTTATTATTATTATTTATAAATATAATTTTATTTTAAATATTAAATAGAAATATTATTTAAATTTAAAAATTTATTATTTTTATTTTTAATAGTAAATAAAAATTTTATTTAAATTAATAAATTTATTATTATATTTGCTATAAAATAACTAATTTTAGAAAATCCTTCCCAAACCCAATTTTTAATAATAAAATTATATCTATAAATAAATCATAACCCCTTATTATTATTATTTATAAATATAATTTTATTTTAAATATTAAATAGAAATATTATTTAAATTTAAAAATTTATTATTTTTATTTTTAATAGTAAATAAAAATTTTATTTAAATTAATAAATTTATTATTATATTTACTATAAAATAACTAATTTTAGAAAATCCTTCCCAAACCCAATTTTTAATAATAAAATTATATCTATAAATAAATCATAACCCCTTATTATTATTATTTATAAATATAATTTTATTTTAAATATTAAATAGAAATATTATTTAAATTTAAAAATTTATTATTTTTATTTTTAATAGTAAATAAAAATTTTATTTAAATTAATAAATTTATTATTATATTTACTATAAAATAACTAATTTTAGAAATTAATTAAAACATTTAAAATTTTAAAAATATTTATTTTTAAAAGTTAATAAATTATTTTTTAAATTTTAAATTTCACAAATTTTTTTTTTTTTTTTTTTTTTTTAAAATTTAATTTACATATATATATATATATGTGTACATTAAATATATATATATATATATATAGATAATCTATATGTATAAATAATAATATATTTTATACAAATGTATTACTATTTTCAAAAAAAAAACTAATTTATATAGATACGTATTTAAATATAAATTAATAATCTATATTACTATATATAATATAATTAGAGGAAATTAATACATACTAATTATCTCTCTATTTATATTAATATTAACCCTTTACTATTTAATTAGAAAAAACTATATATAATATATATATATATATATATAACTATAATATATAAATAACACGGTTATATATATATATTAAATATTTATTTTTTAAATGTTTAATGTAAATTTTAAATTACATTTAAAAAATATATTCTTGAATATATTTTTAAATGTAATTTAAAATTTTTTAAATATTTATATTTATAAATATTTAATGACAAAAATAAATATTTGTTATCAATTTTCATTCTAAGAATTTTTGTCATTTATAAATTAAATTACTCTATAAATATTTTTTTATATTCAATTAATTTTTTTCTTAAAAAACTAATTTTAATTATTTAAATTATTATAATTTAATAATTTTTATTTTTAATTATAAAAAAATTTTTTTTTATAAAATAATTTTAATGAATTGCCTGACAAAAAGGATTACTTTGATAGAGTAAATCATATAATATTTATTATATTCATTATAAATATTATTGTTACTATTATTTATTAAATAATTTTTATTTATATTTAATGGAATTAAACCATTCCTAAAAGTATCAAAAACTCATGTGCATCTTACACTAAAATATAATTTAATAAAAAGATAAGCTAATTAAGCTATTGGGTTCATACCCCACTTATAAAGGTTTTAATCCTTTTCTTTTTAATTTTTAATAATTCGTCTAAAATTTTATTTATTTTTATTTTAATAATAAGAGTAATAATTACAATTTCAGCTAATTCTTGACTAGGAGCTTGAATAGGTTTAGAAATTAATTTATTATCATTTATTCCCCTTATAAATGATAATAATTTAATATCAAATGAAGCTTCTTTAAAATATTTTTTAACTCAAGCATTAGCTTCATCTATTTTATTATTTTCTTCAATTTTATTTATATATCAAAATAATTTTATAAATCAATTTAATTTTTATAATGATGATAATAATAATTATATTTGTATAATAATTTTATCTTCATTATTAATAAAAAGTGGAACTGCTCCGTTTCATTTTTGATTTCCTAATGTAATAGAAGGATTAAATTGAATAAATTCATTAATTTTAATAACTTGACAAAAAATCGCCCCATTAATATTAATTTCATATTTAATTATTAAATCTATATTATTTTGATGTATTTTATTATCAATTATAATTGGATCATTAGGAGGATTAAATCAAACATCTTTACGAAAATTAATAACATTTTCTTCAATTAATCATTTAGGTTGAATATTAATAAGTATATATTCAAATGAAACTTTATGATTTATTTATTTTTTATTTTATAGATTTTTATCTTTTAATTTAATTTATTTATTTAATATATTTAAAATATTTCATATTAACCAATTATTTTCTTTTTTTATATTAAATAAATACTTAAAATTTTCTTTATTTTTAAATTTATTATCTTTAGGGGGTCTTCCTCCTTTTTTAGGATTTATTCCTAAATGATTAACAATTCAATATTTAACTTTTAATGATCAATTATTTATAATAACAATAATAATTATTATAACTTTATTAACTTTATTTTTTTATTTACGATTATGTTATACAGCTTTTATATTAAATTACTATGAAAATAATTGAAATTATAAAATTTATTGAAATAACTTTTTAATAAAAATTTATTTAATTTTTTCTTTTTTTTCAACTTTTGGTTTATTTATTATTAGTATATTGTTTTATTTAATTTAAAAACTTTAAGTTAAATAAAACTAATAGCCTTCAAAGTTATAAATATAAGAAAATCTTTTAAGTTTTAAATAAACTTTAATAACTTTTAAGTTATTCCTTTAGAATTGCAATCTAATATCATTATTGAATATAAAGTTTGTTTTATTTAAAAAAAATTTTGATTAAAAAGAATAATTCTTATAAATAAATTTACAGTCTATCGCCTATATTTCAGCCATTTAATCATTTTTAATATATAAATTGCAACAATGATTATTTTCAACTAATCACAAAGATATTGGAACATTATATTTTATTTTTGGAACTTGAGCTGGTATAGTAGGAACATCATTAAGTGTATTAATTCGTGCAGAACTTGGTCATCCAGGAGCTTTAATTGGAGATGATCAAATTTATAATGTTATTGTAACTGCTCATGCTTTTGTTATAATTTTTTTTATAGTAATACCAATTATAATTGGAGGATTTGGTAATTGATTAGTTCCTTTAATATTAGGAGCTCCTGATATAGCATTTCCTCGTATAAATAATATAAGTTTTTGATTATTACCTCCTTCTTTAACTCTTTTATTAGTAAGAAGAATAGTTGAAAATGGAGCTGGAACAGGATGAACAGTTTATCCTCCTCTTTCTGCTAGAATTGCACATGGAGGAGCTTCTGTTGATTTAGCAATTTTTTCTCTTCATTTAGCTGGTATATCATCTATTTTAGGAGCAGTAAATTTTATTACAACAGTAATTAATATACGATCAAGTGGACTTACATATGATCGAATACCTTTATTTGTTTGATCAGTAGTAATTATAGCATTATTATTACTTCTATCTTTACCAGTTTTAGCTGGAGCTATTACTATACTTTTAACTGATCGAAATTTAAATACATCATTTTTTGACCCAGCAGGAGGAGGTGATCCAATTTTATATCAACATTTATTTTGATTTTTTGGGCACCCAGAAGTATATATTTTAATTTTACCAGGATTTGGAATAATTTCTCATATTATTAGTCAAGAATGTGGAAAAAAAGAAACATTTGGATCATTAGGAATAATTTATGCAATACTAGCTATTGGATTACTAGGATTTATTGTTTGAGCACATCATATATTTACAGTAGGTATAGACGTTGATACCCGAGCATATTTTACATCTGCTACAATAATTATTGCAATTCCAACAGGAATTAAAGTATTTAGTTGATTAGCTTTACATGGAACACAATTAATTTATACTCCAGCTATTTTATGATCATTAGGATTTGTATTTTTATTTACAGTAGGAGGATTAACTGGGGTAGTATTAGCTAATTCATCGCTTGATATTATTTTACATGATACATATTATGTAGTAGCTCATTTCCATTATGTTTTATCTATAGGAGCAGTATTTGCTATTATAGCAGGATTTGTTCATTGATATCCTTTATTTACAGGATTAACATTAAATATAAAATGATTAAAAACTCAATTTTTTATTATATTTGTAGGAGTAAATTTAACATTCTTCCCTCAACATTTTTTAGGATTAGCTGGTATACCTCGACGATATTCAGACTACCCTGATGCTTATACTACATGAAATGTAGTATCAACAATTGGTTCAACAATTTCATTAGTAGGAATTATTATATTTATAATTATTATTTGAAAAAGAATAATTAAGCAACGACAAGTAATTTATACTATACAATTAAATTCATCAATTGAATGATATCAAAATATTCCTCCTGCAGAACATAGATATTCAGAGTTACCATTATTATCTAATTTCTAATATGGCAGATTAGTGCAATGGATTTAAGCTTCATATATAAAGTATTTTACTTTTATTAGAATAAATGTCAACATGAGCAAATTTAGGATTACAAGATAGTGCATCACCTTTAATGGAACAATTAACTTTTTTTCATGATCATACTATATTAATTTTAGTAATAATTACAATAATAGTATCATATATAATAATTATATTATTTTTTAATAAATATAGAAATCGATATTTATTACATGGACAAACAATTGAAACAATTTGAACTATTTTACCAACATTTATTTTATTATTTATTGCTTTTCCTTCATTACGACTATTATATTTAATAGACGAAATTAGAGAACCTTCTATTACATTAAAATCAATTGGACATCAATGATATTGAAGTTATGAATATTCTGATTTTTTAAATATTGAATTTGACTCATATATAATTCCTTCAAATGAAATAAATACAAACAGATTTCGACTATTAGATGTAGATAATCGAATTGTATTACCAATAAATTCTCAAATTCGAATTTTAGTAACTGCTGCAGATGTAATTCATTCTTGAACAATTCCTGCTTTAGGTGTAAAAATTGATGGAACTCCTGGTCGATTAAATCAAACAAATTTTTTAATTAATCGACCAGGAGTATTTTTTGGACAATGTTCAGAAATCTGTGGAGCAAATCATAGTTTTATACCAATTGTTATTGAAAGTGTTCCTATTAATTTTTTTATTAAATGAATTTCTAAAATAAATTAACATTAAATGACTGAAAGCAAGTACTGGTCTCTTAAACCATGTTATAGTAATCTAGCAATTACTTTTAATGAAAAAAAAAAAAAAAAAAAAAATAAAAAATTAGTTAAATATATAACATTAGTATGTCAAACTGAAATTATTATAATTATAATATTTTTTGATTCCTCGAATAGCTCCTATTAGATGATTATTTTTATTTTTTTTATTTAGAATTATTTTTATTCTATTTAATGTAATAAATTATTTTGTATATTTTCCTTTAACTTCTAAATCTAAAAATTTAACTAAAATTAATACAATTTCTATAAATTGAAAATGATAACTAATTTATTTTCTGTATTTGACCCTTCTTCTAGTATCTTAAATTTATCATTAAATTGATTAAGTACTTTTATTGGATTATTAATAATCCCATCTATATATTGATTTATACCTTCTCGTTATCATATTATTTGAAATAATATTTTAACTACTTTACATAAAGAATTTACAGTTTTATTAGGTAATCCTAACCAAAAAGGAATAACTTTAATTTTTGTTTCATTATTCAGATTAATTTTATTTAATAATTTTATAGGATTATTTCCATACATTTTTACTAGTACTAGTCATTTAACCTTAACTTTAATATTAGCTTTACCTTTATGATTAGCTTTTATAATTTATGGATGATTAAATCATACACAACATATATTTGCTCATTTAGTTCCTCAAGGAACTCCTGGTGTTTTAATACCTTTTATGGTTTGTATTGAAACAATTAGTAATGTAATTCGACCAGGAACTTTAGCAGTTCGATTAACTGCTAATATAATTGCTGGTCATCTATTAATAACTTTACTAGGTAATACAGGCCCTTCTTTATCATCTATAATTATTATTGTTTTATTAGTTGTTCAAATATTATTATTAATTTTAGAATCAGCAGTTGCTATTATTCAATCTTATGTATTTGCTGTTTTAAGAACTTTATACTCTAGAGAAGTAATTTAATTTTTAATAAAAATTAAATGTCAACACATTCAAATCATCCTTTTCATTTAGTAGATTATAGTCCATGACCTCTAACAGGAGCAATTGGAACAATAACTATAGTTTCAGGTTTAGTAAAATGATTTCATCAATATAATATATCATTAATAATATTAGGTTCAATAATTACTATATTAACAGTTTATCAATGATGACGAGATGTATCTCGAGAAGGAACTTTTCAAGGATTACACACGTTTTCTGTAACAACAGGATTACGTTGAGGAATAATTTTATTTATTTTATCTGAAGTTTTATTTTTCTCTTCATTTTTTTGAGCTTTTTTTCATAGAAGTTTATCTCCTTCTATTGAATTAGGTTCAATTTGACCTCCAATAGGAATTACCCCATTTAATCCTTTTCAAATTCCATTATTAAATACAGTTATTTTATTAACATCAGGAATTACTGTAACATGAGCTCACCATAGATTAATACAAGGAAATTTTTCACAAACTACTCAAGGATTATTTTTTACAGTTCTATTAGGAGTTTATTTTTCAATTTTACAAGCTTATGAATATATAGAAGCTTCTTTTAATATTGCAGATGCTGTTTATGGATCTACTTTTTTTATAGCAACAGGATTTCATGGTCTTCATGTTTTAATTGGAACAACATTTTTATTAATTTGTTTAATTCGACATTTAAATAATCATTTTTCTAAAAATCATCATTTTGGATTTGAAGCAGCAGCATGATATTGACACTTTGTAGATATTGTTTGATTATTTTTATATGTATCAATTTATTGATGAGGAGGATAATATATTTATATAGTATAAAAGTATATATGACTTCCAATCATAAGGTTTATTAATATAATAATATAAATAATTTTTTCTATTATTTTAATCTCATTAATTTTAATAACTTTATCTATTGTTGTTATAATATTAGCTACTATTTTATCTAAAAAAACTTATAGAGACCGAGAAAAAAGTTCTCCTTTCGAATGTGGTTTTGATCCAATATCTTCTTCTCGTTTACCTTTTTCTTTAAAATTTTTTTTAATTACAATTATTTTCTTAATTTTTGATGTAGAAATTGCTTTAATTTTACCTATAATTATAATTTTAAAATTTTCTAATTTAATAATATGAACAACTACTTCAATTATTTTTATTATTATCTTATTATTAGGTTTATATCATGAATGAAATCAAGGTATATTAAATTGATCAAATTAACTAAAAAGGGTTATAGTTAAACTTATAACATTTGATTTGCATTCAAAAATTATTTTTATTAAAATTTACCTTGAATATGAAACGATAAATTGTAATTAGTTTCGACCTAATCTTAGGTATAAAATACCCTTATTCTTATTTTTCAAATTATTAATTGAAACCAAAATAGAGGTATATCACTGTTAATGATAAAAATGAAAATTATATTCCAATTAAAGAAATATGTTGATCAAATAAAAGCTGCTAACTTTTTATTTTAATGGTTTAATTCCATTTATATTTCTTTTAATTTATATAGTTTAATAAAACATTACATTTTCATTGTAAAAATAATAAAATTTTATTTATAAATTACTTAAATTAATTATTTAAATATTAATTTATTTAAAGATTAACTAATCTCCCTAACATCTTCAATGTCATACTCTAAATATAAGCTATTTAAATTATAATAAAATTCAAAATATAATTAAAATAATAAACCATAAAATAAAAATTATTAAATAAACCTTTAAATTATTATTTTGTAAAAAATTTATATATTGAGAAGAAATTACTAATTGTTTATATAAATTTTGTCTTCCTATAAATTCTGATCATCCTTGATCAAAATTTATTACAACATTTATACCAATTTTTAATGAATGATTAATAATTCCATAAGTTGATAAATAAGGTATAAATCATATAGATCCAGCAAATATTCTAAAATAATAATTATTTAAAGATTTATTTATTATAAATAAAGAAATATTAGAAATTAAATAACCTAATAATCCTCCTACAATACATACAAATAATGTTATAAATTTTAAGGGAACTGGTCATTTGGACGGAAATTGTTTCGCAATTATTGTTTCGCAATTATCGAAATGCATTTTAATCATTTCCCAAAAATTGTTTTGCAAATTTTCTTTTTACTTATAAATCAACTCGCAAAACGATCATTTTGCAAAAGTGTTCTTGCGTTTTTTTTTTTTGCAAATCTTTGGTTGGCAATTTGTGGTTTTGCAAATTTTTATTTCGCTGAATGTTATTTTTCCTTTTGATATTTCGCCGTTCTATTAGCTCCCCGTTTCATCATCTGGGCGTTCATTTTCTGGCAGTTTTGTTAACTGGCCGTTTAGTCATTTGCCGTTTCGTTATCTCGCCGTTTCATTATTTCGCTGTTTTGTTATTTCGTCGTTCCGTTACCTCGCCGTTCCATCACCTCGCATTTTTATTTCTGGCGTTTTTAATTACAATGTTCCGTTATCTGCTCATTTATCATTTTGCTATCTCGCTGTTTTCGAATTGGCCATTTTTTTTTACAAAATGAATAATCGGGGAAAAGTATGTGAATTTTTTAAATCTATACGAAATAAAGATAAACTCAGTGTTGACGGATTTTCTTTCGATTATGAGTGTTTAAATTGTGATAAAAACTTTACATGGTGCTGTGAGCTGCGACGCAATAATCAATATAAGTGCAAAGCCCGCTTGGTGACAATAGAAGACAATGGTGTTCATAAAGTAGAAACAGAGCGTGGTGAACATAACCACGAGCCTTCTGCTATACGGAAGTCTTTGGCGGATGCTTTGTCCGAGATTAAGACTCGCGCTCAATGTTCGGGGGCAGACAAAAGTCTCAGAATCGTTCAAGACATAATTGCAACTTGCAGCTCTGAGGTGTCTTTAAATTTACCTTCGAAATCATCAATGGTGCAGCAGATAAAGCGTGCTCAAAAGAAAGCAGCTTCTTTACTCAAGGAACCCACAACACTGGACTTTGAGATACCAAATGATGTAAAATATTTAGACGGAGAGCTTTTTATTATTGACGACGTGAAGATAGACAAGGGTCGTATTATTATTATGACAAATAAAGAAAATATTAAACATTTGGAACAAAGTCAATTTTGGATGATGGATGGTACGTTTAAAATTGTTCCTTCAGTTTTTTACCAACTATATACCATTCATTGTGACGTGGATTCGAGTTTAAGAGCTTACCCGATGGTTTATGTTCTCATGTCAGGGAAGACAACAAAATTGTATGATGCTTTGTTTAAGAGTCTGACTGAGTATGCCTTAAAACAAGGCTTTAACCTAAACCCAAAAATATGCATAATGGATTTTGAGAAAGCTCCAATAAATAGCGTCCGTAATTATTTTGTAGATTGTGTGCCCAAAGGTTGTAGTTTCCATTTATTCCAATCGATCTATCGACGCGTTCAAAAATCTGGCTTACAGACAAAGTACGGCTCTGATTTGGATTTTTCATTAAAAATTCGGCAGATAGGCGCATTGTCATTTTTGCCACCTGACCGCATACCATTGGCCTTTGAAAACTTAAAGGAGGTAATGCCAATAGAGGCAAACCCGATTTTGGACTGGTTTGGTGACTTTTACGTCGATGGTAAAAATGGAAAACCTGCAGCTTATCTTCCTGCGTTTTGGAGTATATCATATCAATTTGGAATGAAATTGCCAATTACTCAAAACTATGCAGAATCATTTCATAGACACATAAACTCGGTTGTAGGTAGTACAAATGTAGGGTTTTATAAATTAATTAATGAAATTAAAAAAGAAGTAAAAAATGTTCAAGTTGCCATTGAAAAAATTAGTAGAGGTGATGAAATTCCAAAAAAAAAGAAGAAGTTTTTAGATAAAGACACTAGAATTGCTAATATTTTAGAAAATGCAGCTGATTACTCTGACCTTGGATTAATTAAAGCAATTGCTTCTAATATTAAGTTGTATTAAAGATGATTTTATGTAAAGTTAACCTGTATAGTGCAGTTAGGTGAAGCATACCTACATTTTTTTTTGTTTTACATATTATGTTAGGTATGTTATTGCTCAAAAGATTTTTTTAAGTTGTTGTACCTACATATATATACATATATAATATGGTATTGTTTATTTATTTTCTTTCTTTTTTCCTAGGTGAAGCATACCTACATTGTTTTTGTTATACATAATATATTGTTATTTTATATTATGTCTCAAAAGAATTTTTTTAAGTTGTTGTACTATTTTTTGTTTCGAATTTAAATTTATATGGAATCTTTAAATAAATTTATTAAAAATGTTTATGTGTTGTTTTTTTATTTCTTTCTTTCTATTTACCTATGTACTTTTATTTTTTGAAGAGGATACCCAACGTTGGTTTTTGTGTTGAATATAGATAATTAATAACGCATTTTTATCATAGATAATTTTGCATTTCATTACTTCGCAATATTTTGCATAGTATTATTTTGCTTTAAGATAGTTTAGCCTTTCAATATTTTAGGAATATATTAATGAATTTCGCGCGAAATTCATTAATATATACCTAAAATATTGAAAGGCTAAACTATCTTAAAGCAAAATAATACTATGCAAAATAAAAAAATGCGAAACAATAAAAAGCGAAATAATATTTAGCGAAATATAATATTGCGAAGTAGTGAAATGCAAAATAATAATTTGCGAAGTAATAATTTATGGAGTAATGTTTTGCGATGGAAGAAAATGCGAAAAAAGTAAATGCGTAGTAATAATTTGCGAATTTTTAAATTGCAAAATAATAAAATGCGAATTGAAAATTGCGAAGTGAAACTTGCGAAATGATAATTTTGCCAAATTATTTAATTGCGAAAAAGAAATTTGCCAAACAAAAATCGCGAAACAATTAAATGCGAAATAAATAAATTGCGCAACAATAAATTGCGAAACAATAATTGCGAAGTGAAAAACGGCCAAACATAATCCGCCAAACGACCCCTACCCAAATTTTAAATAATAAGGTAAACAAATTATATAAGGAGTTGGAAAAATTAATCATCTTAATATTCTACCTCCAATAATTCTTATAAATATTAATCCTAATATTCCTTTTAATATCACTCAACTTTCATCATTTAAAACATTTAAACTACTACAATTTATATCCCCAGTAATAGAATAATATACTAAACGTAAAGAATAACAAACAGTTAATCCAGTAGAAAAAAAAAATAAATAATAAATAAAAACATTTAATATACTTAAAGATACAATTTCTAAAATTAAATCCTTAGAATAAAATCCAGCTAAAAATGGTATACCACATAATGCTATATTAGCAACATTAAAACATGAAGATGTTAAAGGTATAAATAATCTTAATCCTCCTATTAATCGTAAATCTTGAGAATTATTTATATTATGAATAATTGCACCTGCACATATAAATAATAAAGCTTTAAATAAAGCATGAGTTAATAAATGAAAAAAAGCTAATTTATAATATCCCATTGACAAAATTATTATTATTAAGCCTAATTGACTTAATGTTGATAAAGCAATAATTTTTTTTTAAATCAAACTCAAAATTAGCCCCCAATCCTGATATAAATATAGTTAAACCAGCTAATAATAATAATAGTTGACTTATAAAAGTATTACATAATAATATATTAAACCGAATTAATAAATAAATTCCTGCTGTTACTAAAGTAGAAGAATGAACTAAAGCTGATACAGGAGTTGGAGCTGCTATTGCAGCAGGTAACCATGAAGAAAAAGGAATTTGTGCTCTTTTAGTTATTGCAGCAGATGTTACTAAAATTCTAATAATTAATATTTCTTTATCATTCATTATAAATTCTAAATAAAAAACATAATTTCAACTTCCATAATTTAATATTCAAGCAATTGCTAATAATAAAAATACATCCCCTACTCGATTTAATAAAGCTGTTAATATACCAGCATTATAAGATTTTACATTATTAAAATAAATTACTAAACAATAAGAAACTAATCCTAAACCATCTCATCCTAATAAAATTCTAATTAAATTTGGACTAATAATTAAAAATATTATTGATAATACAAATATTAATACTAATATAATAAATCGATTAATATTTATATCATCAATTATATATTCTTTTCTATAATAGATAACTAATGAAGAAATTAATAAAACAAAAGACATAAATATTAAACTTATTCAGTCAAATAAAAAAGTCATAACAATTCTTATTGAATTTAATGAAACTAATTCTCACTCTAAAAAATAAACAATTTCATTTATTAAAAAAAAAATGAACTTATTAATAAAATTATACTTATTATTATTAAAAAAATTGAATTTATTAAACAAATAGACAAATATTTCACAATTTAAAATGAATAAATTCATATCATCGACACCACAAATCAATATTTTATAATAAACTATTTAAATTATTATAATCACAATAAACTTAATTCAGACTTTAATACTAATAAATTTAAAGGAAATCAATGTAAAAATAATAGTAAATATTCACGAACATATCCTATTCTAAAAGAATAAATTCCTGAATATAACTTTCCATGTTGTCTATAAGCATATAAATATAATGTATAAGCAGCACTAAAGAAACAAATAAAAATTAATAAAAATATTGTTAATATAGATCAACTTACAATTCTATTTAATAAAGAAATTTCCCCTAATAAATTTAATGTTGGTGGAGCAGCTATATTTGCAGAACATAATAAAAACCATCATAAAGTTATAGAAGGTATAAAATTTAATAAACCCTTATTAATTAATAATCTTCGTCTTCCTAATCGTTCATATGTAATATTTGCTAAACAAAATAATCCAGAAGAACATAATCCATGAGCAATTATTAAAGTATAAGATCCAGAAATTCCTCAATAAGTTATTGTTATCAAACCTCTTTAAACAATTCCTATATGAGCAACAGAAGAATAAGCAATTAATGATTTCAAATCAGTTTGTCGTAAACAAATTAATCTTACCAATACTCCTCCTACTAATCTAATTCTTATAAATCAATAATTATACTTAAATCCTAAAATTTGAAGAAAAGAAAAAAAAACGTAATAATCCATAACCTCCTAATTTTAATATAATTCCAGCTAAAATTATTGACCCAGCAACAGGTGCTTCTACATGAGCTTTTGGTAATCATAAATGCACTAAAAATATTGGTATTTTAACTAAAAAAGAAAGAATTAAAGAAAAATATAAAATTATATAATTTATATTATAATTATTAATTAAATAAAAATTTATTGTATTATAATTATTATAAATATAAAAAATAGCAACTAATATAGGTAAAGAAACTAATAATGTATAAAATAATAAATATATACCAGCTTGTAAACGTTCAGGTTGATAACCTCATCCTAAAATTAATAACAAAGTTGGAATTAATCTACATTCAAAAAATAAATAAAACAAAAATATATTTATACTTCTAAAAGTTAAAAATAATATCAATAATAATATTAAAAAATTTAATAAAAATAATTTTTCATAATTTTTATTTTTATTAATTGCATATCTTGCTATTAATATTAAAGCACAAATTCAAAAACTTAATAAAATTATCCCATAAGAAAGTAAATCTATTCCTAAAAAATAAGAAATTATTATTCAATAATTTGTAAAATAATTATAAATAATTAATATAAATATAATTAAAAATAATGTATTTTGTACCATTCAAAATATATTTGTTATAAAACAAAAAGGAAATATTATAATTAATATAAATAAAATTTTTAACATTGTAAAATATTAAAAGATTGAAAATAATCATTTCCATATATTCGAATTATTGATACTAAAATTGATAATCCTAATACTCCTTCACATACTCTAAATGTTATAAAAACTATTCTAAAATAACTTTCATAATTTAATATATTTAAATAAATAAATAATAAATAAAATAAAGATAAAACAATATATTCTAATCTTAAAAGCATAGATAATAAATGTTTACGATTAGAAATAAAGATAAAAATACCTATTATTATTATAAAAAAAGGTAACCCTCAATTAATAAATATTATCATTAGTTTTAATAGTTTAAAAAAAACATTGGTCTTGTAAATCAAAAATAAGAATTATTCTTTTTAAACTTCAAGAAAAAAGACTGATCTTTATCATTAATCTCCAAAATTAATATTTTAATTAAACTATTTCTTGATATCATACAACTTATTTTATATATTATAATTTTAATACTAGCATTTATATTTATACAAATAAATCATCCTCTAAGAATAGGAATAATATTATTATTACAAACTGTAATAATTTGCTGTATTTCAGGAATAATAACAAAAAGATTCTGATTTTCTTATATTTTATTTTTAATTTTTATTGGAGGAATACTTGTTTTATTTATTTATGTAACTTCATTAGCATCAAATGAAATATTTAATTTTTCAATAAAAATATTATTTTTATTATTTATTAATTTATTAATTTTAACTATTTTAATTATTTTTATAGATAAAATAATTTTAATATTTAATTCATTAAATAATGAAATAACTTCTATTTCAATAATTAATAATTATATTCCAGAAAATACTTTAAATTTAAATAAACTTTATAATTACCCAACAAATATAATTAATATTTTATTAATCAATTATTTATTAATTACATTAATTGCTACTGTAAAAATTACAAAATTATTTTATGGTCCAATTCGATCAATAAATTAATTAACAAATGAATATACCTTTACGTACAAATCACCCAATTTTAAAAATTGCTAATAATGCTTTAGTAGATTTACCTTCTCCAGCTAATATTTCTATATGATGAAATTTTGGTTCATTATTAGGATTATGTTTAATTATTCAAATTTTAACAGGTTTATTTTTAGCTATACATTATACTGCAGATATTAATATAGCTTTTAATAGAGTAGACCATATTTGTCGAAATGTAAATTATGGTTGATTATTACGAACATTACATGCCAATGGTGCATCATTTTTTTTTATTTGTATCTATTTACATGTAGGACGAGGTATATATTATGGTTCATATTTATTTACTCCTACATGACTTTCAGGAACAATTATTTTATTTTTAGTAATAGCAACAGCTTTTATAGGTTATGTACTTCCTTGAGGACAAATATCTTTTTGAGGAGCTACTGTAATTACTAATTTATTATCTGCTATTCCATATTTAGGGTTAGACTTAGTACAATGAATTTGAGGAGGATTTGCAGTTGATAATGCTACTTTAACACGATTTTTTACATTTCATTTTATTTTACCATTTATTGTATTAGCAACTGTTATAATTCATTTATTATTTTTACATCAAACAGGTTCTAATAACCCTATTGGATTAAATTCAAATTTAGATAAAATTCCTTTTCATCCTTATTTTACTTATAAGGATATTACAGGATTTATTATTATAATTATATTATTAACAATATTAACATTAATAAATCCTTATATATTAGGAGACCCAGATAATTTTATTCCAGCTAATCCTATAGTTACTCCTATTCATATTCAACCTGAATGATATTTTTTATTTGCTTATGCAATTTTACGTTCAATTCCAAATAAACTTGGAGGAGTAATTGCTTTAGTTATATCTATTGCTATTTTAATAATTATACCTTTTTATAACTTAAGAAAATTTCGAGGTATTGAATTTTATCCTATTAATCAAATTTTATTTTGAATAATAGTAGCAATTATTATTTTATTAACATGAATTGGAGCTCGACCTGTTGAAGATCCATATATCTTAATTGGACAATTACTAACTGTTTTATATTTTATATATTATTTAATTACACCATTAATTTCTAAATGATGAGATAATTTATTAAACTAACTTAGTTAATGAACTTGAATAAGTATATGTTTTGAAAACATAATATAGAAACTTTAATTTTCTATTAACTTTACTAAAATTAATTAATTAAATATAATTTATTAAATAAATTTTTAAACCAATAAAAAATAATAAATAATTTAAAGAAAAAGGTAAAAATCTTTTTCATGCTAAATATATTAATTTATCATAACGAAAACGAGGTAAAGTTCCACGAACTCAAATAAAAACAAAAGAAATAAATATTAGTTTAATATAAAAAAAATAATTTATAATATCTCCTCCTAAAAAAATTAAACAAAATAATATACTTATAAATAAAATTCTTGCATATTCAGATAAAAAAATTAAAGCAAATCTTCCTCTTCTATATTCAACATTAAATCCTGAAACTAATTCTGACTCTCCTTCAGCAAAATCAAATGGAGTTCGATTAGTTTCTGCTAAAGAAATAATTAATCAAATAAAGACTAAAGGATATAAAATAAAAAAAAATCATAAATAAGTTTGATAATAATAAAAATTAATTATATTATAATTGTTAATTAAAAACACAAATGATAATAAAATTAAAGCTAATCTAACTTCATAAGAAATAGTTTGAGCTACTGACCGTAACCCTCCTAATAATGCATAATTAGAATTTGAAGATCAACCAGCAATTATAACTGTATATACTCCTAATCTTGTACAACATATAAAAAATAATAAACCTAAATTAAAAGAATATAATTTAATAAAAAATGGTATACACATTCACAATAATAATGATAAAAATAAAGAAAAAATAGGAGAAAAATAATATGAAATATAATTTGATACTAAAGGATAAGTTTGTTCTTTTGTAAATAATTTAATTGCATCACAAAAAGGTTGAGGAATTCCTATTAATCCAACTTTATTAGGACCTTTTCGAATTTGAATATATCCTAAAACTTTTCGTTCTAATAAAGTTAAAAAAGCAACTCTTACTAAAACACAAATAATTAATATTAAACTTATAATTAAAAATAAAATAATTTCTATATAAAACAAGTACTATTTGTAATATAAATTACATTTATAAATTCTAAATTTATTACATTAATCTGCCAAAATAGTTTTTAATTAATTAATTATATTCTTTATTTTAAAATATTATTATTTAAATATTTAATCCTTTCGTACTAAAATATTTTAATTAATTAAAGATAGAAACCAACCTGGCTTACACCGGTTTGAACTCAGATCATGTAAGATTTTAAAAGTCGAACAGACTTAAAATTTAAACTGCTGCACCTAAATTTATATCTTAATCCAACATCGAGGTCGCAATCTTTTTTATCAATATGAACTCTCCAAAAAAATTACGCTGTTATCCCTAAAGTAACTTAATTTTATAATCATTAAAAATGGATCAATTATTCATAAATTAATGAGTTAAATTTTAAAAGTTTATTAAATTTTAATATCACCCCAATAAAATATATTTTTTTATTATAATTAAATTAATCTTAAAAATTAAAATAATAAATATATAAAGATTTATAGGGTCTTCTCGTCTTTTAATAATATTTTAGCTTTTTGACTAAAAAATAAAATTCTATTATAATTTTAAATGAAACAGTTAATATTTCGTCCAACCATTCATTCCAGCCTTCAATTAAAAGACTAATGATTATGCTACCTTTGCACAGTTAAAATACTGCGGCCATTAAAAAAATTCATTGGGCAGGTTAGACTTTAAATTAATTTCTAAAAGACATGTTTTTGTTAAACAGGCGAATATTATTTTTGCCGAATTCTTTACATAAACTTAACATTAAAAAATATATTTTTATATTAATAATATACTAATTACATCATTATTACTTTATTTTTATAATTTAAATAAATATTTTAATAAAAATTTAAAATATAATAAATAATTTAATTACAAAAATTAATTTATAACAAATTTAATAAAAATTGATAATTCTAAACATATAATATTTTAAATTTTATTTATTATTTATAAAAATTTATTTTATAGCTTATCCCATAAAATATAAAATTTAAAAATTATTTAATTAATATTAATTAAATAAATAAATTTTTAAAATTAAATTAAATTTATTTCTTAAAAAACTAGATATATTTAAAAACGAATAACATTTCATTTCTAATAAATTATTTAAAATAATTTTATTACATTAAATTTTATAATTTATTAAATCTTTTAAAATCGAGAAAAATATAATAATATATATTTTTTATTTAATAAACTCTGACACACAAGATACAATAAATAAAATTTTCTTTTATAATAAAAATTTTTCATTATATTTCAATTTTATTTCACAATACTAATATACTATTATTAAATTTATTTATTCTATATAACATACTAAAACATTAATAATTTTATAATTATTTTTAATAATTTAAAATTTAAAAAATAATTTAATTAATAAATAAATATTATTTTCAATTTATATTGATTTGCACAAAATTCTTTTCAATGTAAATGAAATGCTTTTCTTTATAAGCTTTAAATTGATTCTAGATACACTTTCCAGTACATCTACTATGTTACGACTTATCTTATTTTAATAACAAGAGTGACGGGCGATATGTACATATTTTAGAGCTAAAATCAAATTATTTATCTTTATAATTTTATAGATAATCTATATGTATAAATAATAATATATTTTATACAAATGTATTACTATTTTCAAAAAAAAAACTAATTTATATAGATACGTATTTAAATATAAATTAATAATCTATATTACTATATATAATATAATTAGAGGAAATTAATACATACTAATTATCTCTCTATTTATATAAATATTAACCCTTTACTATTTAATTAGAAAAAACTATATATATATATATATATATATATATATATATATATAACTATAATATAATTATAGAAAATTATTATTCTTATAAAATATTCTAATAACAACGGTATATAAATTGAATAACAATTTTAAGTAAGGTACATCGTGGATTATCGATTAAAAAACAAGTTCCTCTGAATAGACTAAAATACCGCCAAATTTTTTAAGTTTCAAGAATATAACTAATACTACTCAAATAAATAAATTTACATTTTAAATAATAGGGTATCTAATCCTAGTTTTTAATTAAAAATTTTTAGCTTCAATAAATTTTTATTATAAAAATATTATAAATTTAAAATTTCACTTAATAAATTTATTTTTATTTTTATAAAATATTCATTTAACTATTATTAACAAAATTTATTTACATTATTTGTATAACCGCAACTGCTGGCACAAATTAAGTCAATATTAAATTAATATTTCTATTTCTAAATTTCTTTAATTAATAATATTAATTATTGCAAATATTAAAATAAATATATTTACTTTTAAAATAAATATAAATTCACACAAAAATTTACATATAATATAAATTAAAAATAAATTTTTTAAGCTAAAATAAAACTTTATAAAAAAAATTAAAATTTTTTATTAAAAATTTAAATTTTATTTTATTATAAATTATATAATTTTTTTAAGTTTTTAATAATAATTTGTGAAATTTAAAATTTAAAAAATAATTTATTAATAAATTTATAAATTTATTATTATTATATTTACTATAAAATAACTAATTTTAGAAAATCCTTCCCAAACCCAATTTTTAAAAATAAAATTATATCTATAAATAAATCATAACCCCTTATTATTATTATTTATAAATATAATTTTATTTTAAATATTAAATAGAAATATTATTTAAATTTAAAAATTTATTATTTTTATTTTTAATAGTAAATAAAAATTTTATTTAAATTAATAAATTTATTATTATATTTGCTATAAAATAACTAATTTTAGAAAATCCTTCCCAAACCCAATTTTTAATAATAAAATTATATCTATAAATAAATCATAACCCCTTATTATTATTATTTATAAATATAATTTTATTTTAAATATTAAATAGAAATATTATTTAAATTTAAAAATTTATTATTTTTATTTTTAATAGTAAATAAAAATTTTATTTAAATTAATAAATTTATTATTATATTTACTATAAAATAACTAATTTTAGAAAATCCTTCCCAAACCCAATTTTTAATAATAAAATTATATCTATAAATAAATCATAACCCCTTATTATTATTATTTATAAATATAATTTTATTTTAAATATTAAATAGAAATATTATTTAAATTTAAAAATTTATTATTTTTATTTTTAATAGTAAATAAAAATTTTATTTAAATTAATAAATTTATTATTATATTTACTATAAAATAACTAATTTTAGAAATTAATTAAAACATTTAAAATTTTAAAAATATTTATTTTTAAAAGTTAATAAATTATTTTTTAAATTTTAAATTTCACAAATTTTTTTTTTTTTTTTTTTTTTAAATTTAATTTACATATATATATATATATGTGTACATTAAATATATATATATATATATATAGATAATCTATATGTATAAATAATAATATATTTTATACAAATGTATTACTATTTTCAAAAAAAAAACTAATTTATATAGATACGTATTTAAATATAAATTAATAATCTATATTACTATATATAATATAATTAGAGGAAATTAATACATACTAATTATCTCTCTATTTATATAAATATTAACCCTTTACTATTTAATTAGAAAAAACTATATATAATATATATATATATATATATATATATATAACTATAATATATAAATAACACGGTTATATATATATATTAAATATTTATTTTTTAAATGTTTAATGTAAATTTTAAATTACATTTAAAAAATATATTCTTGAATATATTTTTAAATGTAATTTAAAATTTTTTAAATATTTATATTTATAAATATTTAATGACAAAAATAAATATTTGTTATCAATTTTCATTCTAAGAATTTTTGTCATTTATAAATTAAATTACTCTATAAATATTTTTTTATATTCAATTAATTTTTTTCTTAAAAAACTAATTTTAATTATTTAAATTATTATAATTTAATAATTTTTATTTTTAATTATAAAAAATTTTTTTTTATAAAATAATTTTAATGAATTGCCTGACAAAAAGGATTACTTTGATAGAGTAAATCATATAATATTTATTATATTCATTATAAATATTATTGTTACTATTATTTATTAAATAATTTTTATTTATATTTAATGGAATTAAACCATTCCTAAAAGTATCAAAAACTCATGTGCATCTTACACTAAAATATAATTTAATAAAAAGATAAGCTAATTAAGCTATTGGGTTCATACCCCACTTATAAAGGTTTTAATCCTTTTCTTTTTAATTTTTAATAATTCGTCTAAAATTTTATTTATTTTTATTTTAATAATAAGAGTAATAATTACAATTTCAGCTAATTCTTGACTAGGAGCTTGAATAGGTTTAGAAATTAATTTATTATCATTTATTCCCCTTATAAATGATAATAATTTAATATCAAATGAAGCTTCTTTAAAATATTTTTTAACTCAAGCATTAGCTTCATCTATTTTATTATTTTCTTCAATTTTATTTATATATCAAAATAATTTTATAAATCAATTTAATTTTTATAATGATGATAATAATAATTATATTTGTATAATAATTTTATCTTCATTATTAATAAAAAGTGGAACTGCTCCGTTCCATTTTTGATTTCCTAATGTAATAGAAGGATTAAATTGAATAAATTCATTAATTTTAATAACTTGACAAAAAATCGCCCCATTAATATTAATTTCATATTTAATTATTAAATCTATATTATTTTGATGTATTTTATTATCAATTATAATTGGATCATTAGGAGGATTAAATCAAACATCTTTACGAAAATTAATAACATTTTCTTCAATTAATCATTTAGGTTGAATATTAATAAGTATATATTCAAATGAAACTTTATGATTTATTTATTTTTTATTTTATAGATTTTTATCTTTTAATTTAATTTATTTATTTAATATATTTAAAATATTTCATATTAACCAATTATTTTCTTTTTTTATATTAAATAAATACTTAAAATTTTCTTTATTTTTAAATTTATTATCTTTAGGGGGTCTTCCTCCTTTTTTAGGATTTATTCTCTTATTATTATTAATTTTCTTATTTATTATTAATTTTAGTGAATTAAACTATTTACAATTTGAAAAAAAAAAAAAACAGGAGCTATATAAACTTGAACTAACTGCTTTCACGACAAAGTTGCCAACTCTATTCTATGTGTATTAGGGGTTGCTCTATTCTATGCATATGGGGCATTTCACGTGAAGCGGACAAGGAAAAAAGTGGTGGGTCTTGAAATTGGTTCATATATAGTAAATTAGATGTCCTTTTTATTCATAAAATAAAAAGGACATCTAATTTACTATATATTTCACCATTGAAATTATTTTTTTACTGTTCAATTTAATTTATCAGTGTTTTTTAAGAAAACCCTTACCCATAGCATGCCGAAACTTTAAAAACCCATAACTCCAATACCAGACCTTAAAATTCAAAATTCTTCCGGATTTAGATTAAGAACAAAAAGAAGTTTACATAAACCAAAGATGAACCAATTTCAAGACCCACCACTTTTTTCCTTGTCCGCTTCACGTGAAATGCCCCATATGCATAGAATAGAGCAACCCCTAATACACATAGAATAGAGTTGGCAACTTTGTCGTGAAAGCAGTTAGTTCAAGTTTATATAGCTCCTGTTTTTTTTTTTTTTTCAAATTGTAAATAGTTTAATTCACTAAAATTAATAATAAATAAGAAAAATAACAAGTCTTTTCAATAATATTGCGATGAAGTGCAAATATATAAGGTAATTTAGTTTAATTTAATTCAGTTTTTTTAATGATAAAAATAAGTTTCAAGGTATTGCTATATCACATGAGTGAGACAAAAAAAAAAGAAATCTAACCTCACCAGAAGAAAACCCCTATCCGAAAACGTCAAATTTGAAAGGAACACCAATTGCCTTAATATGGCAACAAATACACTTCGCTTCAACTGAATAAGCACAGACATTTTCTATGGTATGTTGTCCATTTTTTCCTAACTTTGAGCTTTAATGTATCTTTTTTTGATACTTACTGTTTGCTTATGATGTTGGGAAAACAAATTGGTAAGAACAAAAGTACCGCTATTTTTTCTCTCGCTCTCTTTCAAAGTGTTCCATATGAAAAAATGCAGTTTTTTTTGCGTCAACTGAATAGACACAACTATTAAAATTGGTAATAAAATCTAGGGGAATGAAATGAAACAAGTTTTTCTTTAAATATTTTTTTATTCGATATTTCTAGTAGTGGGTACTGCCACCTTTATTGGTAATTACTTCATAAATTCGGTCCGGCATGGAATCGAAATAGGTTCAAAGAGACCGTAATTTGTACGGTGACGAGGGAGGCGGAAGAAAGGAGCAGATCTAACGTGTCGAGGGTTAGTGTAGATGGGAATCGTTTCCACAAGATAGGATGAGTCTATGTTCCCTACTAATATCTGGTGAAGAAAGTGAATATCAGCGACTTCGCGGTGTCCATGCAGGGTTTGCAAATTGATCAATTTTAAACGATCTTCATAAAGGGGTAAGATAAGATTATCAGACCAAGGGAGACCACGGAGTGCAAATCGAAGAAATCTACGTTGTACAGCTTCGATTCTTTGAGAATGTGAGTTCTGATATGGAGACCAGACTTGGCTAGCATATTCAAGGAGGGGTCTAACGAATGTAATTTACAGCGCTTTTGTGACGTAGGGGTTTGAGAATTCCTTAGACCAACGTTTGATAAAGCCTAGAGAAGAATTGGCCTTGGTAATAATATGATCAAAATGAGCTCTAAAATTTAGCTGGTTGTCGCAAATAACTCCAAGATCACGAATAGAGAAGACAGAGAAAGTTATGGACTGACATTTTGTAAAATTGAGTTCTAAAAAATTTTTGTTACACCATGTTTGGAATGCATTGAGGTCGTTTTGAAGTAGAATAGGATCGGACGGAGTAGAAATGACTTTAATTATTTTCATATCATCAGCGTAAATAGAGACTGTCGAATCATTGATGACATTAATAACGTCATTTATTGTTAAAACAAAAATCAAAGGGCCAAGGTGGCTCTCTTAAGGAACGCCCGATGTTGCATGGATGGGATTGAGATTGAAAACCTGAAGATAACTCTATATTGACGGTTCTCTAGGTATGATCTGAGCCAAGAAATAAAAAAGGGAGGAAAACCGAGAGCTTTAAGTTTCAGATAAATAATTTTGTGACTGATTTTATCAAAAGCCTTACTAAAATCGGTGGTCATAACATCCATTTCATTTCCTTTTTCTAATTCATTAAGAGTTTTAGAAACGAATTCTGTAAGGTTAGTTGTGGTAGATCTGCCTTTGAAGAAGCCATGCTGTTGTGAGCAAAAGATAGATTTGCAGTGGAAATAGAGAGTCGTAGACAATGCTTTCAAAGAGCTTGGGAATTGAAGAAAGCTTGGCTATAGGCCGGTAGTTAGCAACATCGTTTTTTAATCCTTTTTTATGAATAGGAAATATAAAGGAGTCTTTCCATAACTTTGGAAAAATTTCTTGAGAGAGTGAGAGACGAAAAAGCGCTGAAAGAGGCTCCTATAAAGAGTTAGCACATTTTTTTAGTAAAATGGCAGGCAAACCATCGGGACCAGGGGAGAAATCATCTTTAAGCAAATTTAACTTTTTGGCCACGATATCAACAGTTATTACGATTGAGGCGAGGGAAGTGCGTGGGGTACCTTTTAAGTAATTAAAAAAATCATGATCAGGTTCTTGAGGGTTGTCAATGTACGATTGACTTAAAAATGAGGCAAAAAGGTTTTTGATTATTTTGGGGTCGGCAGTTGTCGAGTCGAGAAATTTGAAAGCTGAGGGCAAGCTGTCGGATTTACGTTTAGTGTTAAAAAATTGGTAGAAGCGTCTCGGATCCAAAATCAGGCTATTTTGCATTCTATCAATGTATTCTTGGTAAAGGAGTTCGCACAGAGAAGAGAAGCGTTGTTGAGCTTGCTGGTAGTATGAGAAGTCGAAACCCGACCTGGTTCTTAAATATGTTTTCCATAATTTATTTCTCACGTTCCGAAGGTTTCGCAATTCTTTACTGTACCAGGGAGGAGAGGAAGAGACATGTTTACGCGGAACGTAAGGGACGGCCTGAACGAGGCAGTTAAAGATAGATGTGTAGAAAAATTGCAAGGCGATATCAATTGAAATGTTTTTGTACAAGAAGGAACTAAAATCAATATTGTTGATAAGATTATTAAGATAACCGAAGTCAACGTTACGGAAGTTGAAAAAAAGAATGTTCGGACAACGCTGAGTCATTATCGTATTGAAAAGAGAATGTAAGGGAAAGAGGGGGGTGGTAGTGGACGAGGGTAGAGAGTAGATGAGTGCTTTCGGAAACAAGGGAACAAGGGACATTTGATGAGAAAATTAAGTCGAGCTGTCTACCTAAGTTGTTAGTTATACCACTAACCTGACTTAGACCAAGGTCAGAGAATCGGCCAGTGATCATTGCTTCTTTTTCAGAGGAGGAATTTATGGGCACAAAGGACAATTCACCTTCAGATGGATTCCATTGAAGTTGTGGGAGGTTGAAGTCACCGACAATAATTAAATCATCAAGACTGTCTGTGACTTCAAACAGGGAGTCGATTTCATCAACAGCAAGTTTAGGGTGGATTGGGAAGGGCGGATATAGCAGCAGACTAAGTAAATATGTCGTTTATTTAAATTTTACAATTTTACACACACAAACTCAAAAGAAGAGGAACACGATCTTTTTACTAGGATAGCGTCAAAGCGATTGTGTATCGCCAAGAGGACACCTCGTCCAGAAATATCATTGTCATTACTTACGCCGTCGTCGGCACGGAAGACAACATATTCCGAGGAAAAGAGTTCTTCGTCGAGGATAGAGTTACAGAGGTTTGTTTCGGTTAGGGCAAAGATTTCATAGGGAAGTTTTTGGAAGTTGAGATAAACGGATGCTGTTTTCGTCCGAAGACCCCTCACGTTTTAGTAATAGAGAGACAAAGTATTAAGGTTAGGGTCGGTAATATTTTTTTTAGAGTGTTGTAGGTACTTTGAAGGTGAGAAACGCGTTTAAAGCCGATATGGGAGGCATAAGCAGCAAGGTCCTTATTGACTGCAGCAGGAGAAATATTGAAGCCTTCATGGAAGTTATTGTAGATCTTACGAAGATAGGTAGGGTCTGTTGGCAGGCCTTCTTTTTGAATTGATACGATCAGGTTGGTTTTAGTTTTGCCTTCAATACAAACGGAATCAGGTTTGTCATATAAGTATGCGAGGTAAAGGCGAACGTTTTCAAAAAGTTTATTATCTCGTAAGCGTGACATCATATAACGTCCATCTAAGTCATTTGGAGTGGGTGGAAGGACAGCAAGCCTAGACGTGATTTTCACAGGAGGTGGAACCATAGGGTCAAAGATCGGGGGATGGAAAGTTTAGGAGTAGAAGGATCAGCAGTTTTAGTGGAGTTGGAAGAGGAAAGAGAATACAATTGAATATAAAAATGATGATGGAGAACAGAACAGAATATGTTTGGGAAACTTAATGTCGAAGCTGTTAAAACAAATACTTTAGGAAATAGACTTCATCATTAACAATCCAAAGCCCCAAAAATACTATAGAATCACTGGAAGATAATACCTATTCGCTTCAGATTGATAATCAAAATTTAGTGACAGTTCAACAACCGAATCCCGTTGTAGAAATTGTTACTTTATCTGATAATAATTTTAACCCTAGGCCTATAAGAGCAGTTTCTAGACCAAAATCTATTTTTATTTCTCGTCTAGAAACTGATATTGGTCCAGAAGATATTGTTTCCCATCTGTTAGCCAACAATTGTATTCCTACCAGCAACTTTATTAAATGTACAAAAATTAGTAAAGTGAACAGTTTTGTGTCATCTTTTAAAATAGTCACACATTCTTCTTTCTTTGACTCAATTTGCAATGTAGATATTTGGCCTCCTGAAGCTCTTATTAAAGAATTCTCTAATACACGTAAAAATAGAATTACACGAAATTTATCCAACAGTACATCTGCAAAAAACTAAACAGGATCACCCTCTTATACCAAAATGTAAGAGGTCTACGTACTAAAACTTCTGATATTTTTATTAACTCTCAAGCATTATCTCATGATGTCTTTGTTTTGACTGAAACTTGGCTAAATTCAAGTTTTTTGGACACAGAACTTTTTAGTCAAGAGTTCTTAGTTTATAGAAATGATCGTCATGAAGACAAACCTAAAGAATTAGGAGGTGGAGTTTTGATTGCCATTCGCAATAAATTTTTGTCTTGTCTTGTTGTATTTCCAATTAGGTTCTCTATCGAACTGATTTGTATAAAGTTGAGTCCAAATTTGTGTATATATTAAATGCTTATATTCCTCCAAAAAGTCCGGCGTCAGTTTTTGATGAACTCTCTATTGCAATTGATTTTATAATTGACGTGTCTTGCTCCAATAGTGAAATCTTACTGCTGGGAGATTTTAATTTACCGCATATTGACTGGGTTCCCTCTGAAGATGAAACCTTCTATGAACCTTCATTAACTTCTTCCCAATCTGAACTGCTTTTGCTAGATAAATTTAGTTGCACTGACTTACAGCAAGTAAGCTGTATCAAAAACTCAAAAAATCGAATTCTCGATTTAGTATTTTCTTCTGACGCTATTAGTACACTTGTTCTAGAATCTAGTTCCGGTATTACTAATATAGATAACTATCATCCTCCCCTGGATATTTTTCTTGACTTGAGCAGTCATCTAACTGAAAATAGCAACTCTTACGATTGCTCGTATATTTTTGACTTCAAAACGGCAGATTTTCGTTTGCTCTCTGAAAATTTAACTAGGTCTGATATTGTTGGTCAGATATCCGTTTCTTCTAATATTGACGATGCCGTTTCTATTTTCTATAATATTTTTAACGCTTGTGTGAAAAATACTGTTCCATTAAAATTATCGAAAAACTTGAATTTTCGTCATGCTTGGTACACGAAAGAGCTTAGATTACTTCGTAACAAAATAAATAAAGCATGGAAATTATACTTAAAAACTCTTTCACTAGTTGACCACTTTTCTTATATTGCTCTTTTCGAGGAATTTAAAGCCTTTTCAAAAACTTTGTATACAAATTATGTAAATGAAACGGGAAATTCTTTAAAACAGGACCCTAAATCATTTTGGAGACTCGTTAACTCAAAGAAAAATTCAGATGGCTATCCGGCGAATTTTATTTATGAAAACTGCTCGTTACGTGAGACCGCCGATATTTGCAACGCTTTTGCGAATAATTTTCGTAACTCCTTCGTTGAGGCACCTGTTGTTGTTGATGAAGAATATTTTAAAGACTTGCATATCTATGCCCAAACAAATTGTAATAGTATTTCTCTGCGTGAAAACACTATTCTAGAATATCTTTCTTCATGGATTTGTACAAAAAAGATCAACAGTAACAAATCTTCTTTCTTTCGTGCACAAATGCTCGAATGCCTTGGAAAGTGGAAGTGAAATTGACTGTATATATACCGATTTTGCTAAGGCATTCGATCAACTGAGCCACAATATTATTTTGTTCAAACTAAGAGCTTTTGTTTTCCCACCCTTTTTTGTAAATTGGATTAAATCTTATCTTGAAAATAGGTTCTATCAGGTGAAATTCCGCAATAGTCTTTCTAGCCCATTCATTGCCCATTCAGGCGTACCTCAGGGAAGCCACCTTGGTCCTTTTCTGTTTATTCTTGCTATAAATGATGTCGTGTCATGTCTACAGTCGAGTGAGATTCTTATATTTGCAGATGATATGAAAATTTTCAAGACAATTAAAGACAAACATGACAACCATCTTCTTCAGGCAGATATTGATAGTTTTACTGTTTGGTGTAGTAAAAATGGTCTTACTTTAAACCCTTCTAAATGCCAAACAATTACTTTCTCAAGAAAACGTTTTCCAAATTCTTTTGATTATTCTATTTCGCAGCATAAACTAGGTCGTGTCTCAAGCTTTAAGGACTTGGGTGTTCATTTTAGCTCTAATTTAGAGTTCACGGAACATATAAATTTCATTGTTAAGAAAGCCAGCTCTATGCTTGGTTTTATTAAACGTTGGGCAAAGGAATATAACGATCCATACGTTACTCCCTCTTTGTACAATTGTTATGTACGTCCTCATCTTGAATATGCCCCTTTCTACGAAACACATAAAAGTCGGATTGAATCAATTCAGCATAAATTCATTCGCTTTGCTCTGAAGGGCCTTCCTTGGACTGACCCGTTCAATCTACCACCATATGAACATAGAATCCAACTTCTGCAAATCCAAACTTTATATCAAAGACGTGTCAATAATGACCTTATATTTATTCATCAACTCATTAATGGTCAAATCGATGCTTCCGATTTGTTAGCTTGCATCGGCATTAACTACCGCGGAGGATCTCACCACCTGCGAAGATTTGAACTTTTACACGTTGATTTCCATAGAACCAACTATGGCTTGCATGAACCTTTGAACCGTATGTGCAGGCTTTTTAATTTAAACAATTTGTCTATCGACTTCAACATGAGTAAATTAAGACTAAAAATTTCATTTCGAACCAGTGCTCCTCTGTCGTGATATTGTTTTATTTTTAACAATAGATATCGTGAATGTCAAGTATTTTGTATATTTTTGTTTAATTTTGTTTTATTTTTATACTTTTTAATTTTTGAAATTAGATATTTTTATGTGTTGCATGTGTTAGTTTTCATTATATTTACTAACCACTAACACATGCACTTATGATGAGCCTCTTACTGTAGTTGAAGCTTGATCTAAGCTCACTACAGCAAAGAATCTGAAGTGTTAAAAAAAAAAATCATGAATGGTCCAATCCTGTCCATTTAGCTACACCAGTGATGCCACTTCATCAAAATTGCCCAAGCAGCAGTACTTTTGTGCAAAATCGAAACTGTGATGCCGTCAGCTAAATATCTGTTAATACTTTTAAAATTTTATCTTATAATGTTTCAATGCTTAGTAAAAAGCTTTTATCTGTAGATTTCTTTAATTATATAAGTTATTTTGATATATTCTTTTTATTTAAGGCGAACTTAATGCAAGAATCAGTAATTTACAAGTAACTGAATTTTACAGAACGATAAATAATACTATAAACCTCAATAACCGAAACTTAGAAGGCAGTATTTGTAATCAAAATAGTGCTGGTCTCGTCAATATGTTACAGATATATGTATGTAGAGTTTAATATAGTTTTAAACGTTATAATTTATTATTTTAATTTAAAAAAAAGAGTTAAGCAAATATACAATTGAGTTCAATTTGATTTAAAATTAAGTTTTAAGTTAAATACAAAAAGTAATTAACAGGTAGTAGGTAATGAATTTTTGGGACACATTTGGCGATAAACATAATCCAAACGGAATTTTCAGGAACTCAAATTGACCTGACGGTGTTACAAAAGACGTGTACTGCTACTCTCTTCAACATTCACGTGAAAGAACCCATTCTCGAGGTCTACTGTTATAAATACTTCGGACGTTTCAAGCTTATCTATGTATCTGATCTTCTTCAGCTGTCTAAAACCAACGCATAGATGTTTAGATCCATCTTTTTTGCAAACGAGGATTATCGGACTTCCAAAATCTGATGAAATTACTCGAATAATTTTTTCCCTAGCCATTCCTCAACTGTGTCATCAACAATCTGATTCTCAAGAGGTGAAAGACGACGCACGGGGGTTTTGGTAAATAGGAGTTTCATCATTTAGGATAATTTTCATCTCTAAATTATTTTGGCTTTCTTCTACTACTTTTCGATATCTTCTTTAAACTCCGGTTTTCCCACTTGCAAATCAAGCATACGCTCCTCGCAAACCATAAAGCATTCTAGAAAAATGTCAAGCTTTCTCTACCTGCACTGCCTTTGAAGTTATGAATATTTGAGTGTTAGTAAAAACGTTTTGACCCAAAATCATAGGCATCGCAATAAAGCTGTCGGATAGAATGCTTGCCACAAGCCAATGTGCAGTTTTGAGAGAAACTTGAACTTTTTTAAGTTAAACATAAAAAGTAATTAAGTAGATAGTATAGTTCGAAGATGTTGCTGATGTCGGTGGTTGACAAGAGAGACGTGACTCTTGTTCTCTTTTATGCACATCGGCTCCAATCAGAGTTCTCGCTGTCGCTGCAGGTTGATAAGTAAAGGTCACCTTCGTGTGTGCTGCATCTGCTTGCGCGTTTCAATAGAAAACAATTTAAACAGAGATCAGAAATAATTGACAACCTTTATTTTCAATTGGTTTTTTTCAGAGAGTAACCACATTTCTTTATAAAGAATTGGTTACGGTTTGAGATTTATTTAAAAATAAAAATTTAGGTTATCGATTGACCTTTTTTTATGTTCAAAAATATTTCTCAATGGTTGAGATTTTTACGAAAAAATGAATGGAAAAGGTCAACCTTTAACCTTTTTCGCTGAAAATAAATCAAAAATTGTTAATGCAAAAACTAATTCGATTAATGAGAGCATGTTTATTTTTGAAAATAAATACATTATGATACATTATGCACATCCGCATGAATCATAGCTTACAAAATACTAACGGTTATACCAACGGGCATTTTGATTCATAAAATTGCAGATGAGATTTATTTTTTTTCTCTCAAAAATAAAACTCAGTGGTTAACCGTAACCTAAAAAATAAAATAATAGAGGTTTCTCTCAGACCTTGACCGATATTTATTTTGGTTGAAAATAAAGATTATTAAGGGAGCATTTTTGAAAAGCTCATCAAATAACATTTATTAGAGAACCCTTCAAAAGGTTGAAATTTATTTCTGATCTCTGAATTTAAATCATTAAAAAAAAGATAATTAAAATATAAGTTAACAACACCAACATCCAAATATTCAAAATATTTAATTTCCATAAACTTCCCACGATATGTTCCGCCACATCAGCAATGTTCCCGTTTCCCTGGTTCACCCAGTTGTCATCGGACACACCCGCGCATGCAGCCAAGGACCGAAGTGTGGGAAATGCAATCTGGCATTTTTATTATTGTTACAATTGAATTAATTAAATAATGTTTGTTTTAAGTTCAGTTCTAAGTCAAAGTCCAAATTGTAAGCACGTTGTAAATCAATAAATAAAAATATTTTTTTTAAAAGAAAACTTATGGTATTTAAATAATAAATACGCAAAAAAAAAAATCAACACACAGCTGTTTTGGCACTAAGTGAAACCCAAGTAGGTGAAACTACTGATCTTGCTGAATTTCAAGTTCATGTGTATAACTTAGTGCCATTATTATTTCGCCACAATGGTGTCGCCGTCTATGTAAGAAGTGATCTGGCTTACCAATTTCAACCACAATATGGTCCTAGTACCAACCCCTTGTTTAACTTCCTGTGGTTCAAATTATCGGTAAACGGGGACATCATACATTATTGTGAATTTGATTCTCTGTCCGACTCCATTCAAAGAATTGTTTCCTTGCATCCTCACACTGAAATCGTTATTACGGGCGATTTCAATTTACATAATTCTTCTTGGCTTCAACATTCGGGCCAGACAACACCCGAAGGTATGTGTGCTGAGATCTTTGCTGATTTTAATCACCTTACAAAAAAGTTCTTACGAAGGTGAGTGAAATGTTAATAAGCTCCCATTGAAGTGCTTTATATATAATATCAGTGAAGCTATAAGCTCCCATTGAAGTGCTTTATATATAATATCAGTGAAGCTATATAACATGCATCAACATCTTGCATGGGTTCTAATAAGAAGTAGAAGAAGATTTTAATTTGTGTGATAGAGTGACCTCCATGCAAGCAACCAAAAACCCAACAAATTTGCACTGAAAAACAACAACAAAAATTTGATAGACTAACCAACGCGCAAGCCAAACAACAAGAAGTCAACACGATCGATCTGACTAAAGCCGTTGTTAATTTATCAAACAAAACATTGAGTGCAGCAGCCACAAGCATTCTTAGCAAAGGAATGAACTTTGCACCCACTCCACGACGCGACGTGTGCAGATTGAACAACTGATTGGAAGTGTTGAAGAATGCATTGCTCGCAACAAGTTCAACAGCATCGATACAGAAACAATTCGTCAAGACGTAGCGGTTATGATATAACGAACAAAAATCCCGTCGTCAAGCAATGTGAGTAGAGATGAAATGTTAGCTTTAAGTGCGTTGCGAAGAGAAGAGAATATTTTTATTCTCCCCGCTGATAAAGGTAATGCAGCAATCGTAGTAAATAGATGTGATGTAAATATGTGTGATGTGAGAATGAAGAGTCCATCGCATTTTTGGATGTGAAAGTAAAGCGGAAACAAAACATCGCACACAAACATCCGGCAAATTTGAGGTCAGTTGTTTCAACTCTGGTTCAACGTGCCCACAGATATGTGACAGTGACCATCTCGCTACTGAACTTTCTCTGCTGAACAATGTCCTCAAAGCGAATCGCTATTCAAAAAAGCAAAGAACGTGGAAGCCAATTTCGTCGCATGAAAGGGAAGATAGTCTTTTAGACAAGAAAGCTTTCCAGCCGTATGTGAGAGGTGTAACAGATAGGATAGGGAATATCTTGAAGAGATATGGTGTAAAAACCATATATTTACCACCCAAAAAGGTAATTAATTACCTTCAATCACCAAAAGATCGATTCCGCACACAAACACCAGGAGTATATGCGGTACCCTGCATATACTGAACATGAACATGGAATGAGAATTTTTATCCCGAATAGGGCTAAGAGCATCAGACCCAAAGTGAAATCGTGGTTCGATGCGAGCTGTAAAGAGGTTATTAGGGTCAAAGAGGTTAGCTTCCGATGTTTTAGAGCCAACACAACTGAGGAAAACCGGAAAAGTTCAAACAATCCAGGAGTGCCTGCAACGAATATATTCGAAGGACAAAATTTTTGCATGACCAAGAATTAAGGCAAAAGATACTGTAATGTCCCACAGGCAGTAATTTTTTTTTTCTTTCTTTCGAAGAGTCCCAAAAGATGTCAACATACATAAATCCGCTGGTCCGGGTGGTATCCCGGTCATTGTTCTGAAGAGGTGTTCTTCCACTCTGGCAAAACCCCTGCGCAAGATTTTTCATCTATCCTATTCTTCTGGGCTTGTTCCGAGCAGTTGGAAAACAGCATTTGTCTAGTGTATCCCAAAAAAGGCGAATCTTCTTCACCCTTTAATTACCAATTGCACTTACGTCCCTTCTTTCCGAGGTCATGTAAACGCTGTAAATTATCAGCTCAAGAAATATCTCGAAGATCGAAAGCTTCTTAATGACCGGCAATACGGCCTTCGCAGCAATAGGTCCAATGGTGACTTGATGGGTTATCTCACCGAACAGTGGAATAAATCTTTACACTTTGCACTTGATATTTCCAAAGCATTTGATAAAGTTCGGCATCCTGCTTTTATAGAAAATGCGTGCTTTTGGTGTCGATGAAACCCTTCTTCGTTGGATTAGTAACTTTCTTTCGAATCGCTCTATCCAAAACTCTGAACCTTCTTCATCGCTATCTCAACAACCATTACCACCATCATTGCATTATTGCCCTGAAGCTGTTCTTACCATCGCAAATAATCCCGTCACTAATACCGATACTAACTCAGTAAATAATTCCGAATGGAAAACTGTTCAAAATAAAATTAAAAACAAGAAAAGTTCTAAACCTAAAAAGATCGTTGGTACCGTTGCGACATCGACTCTCTCTGCTTTACCAGATATTAAATGGTTACATCTGTTCAGATTCCATATAAACACTACATCTAATGACATTATAAAACATATTTCACATAAAACAAATATTCCACCTGATCAATTCAAATGCTACATGCTTATTAAGAGAGGTGCAGATATATCCACTCTTAAATTTGTGTCATTCAAACTAAGTGTCCCCTCACATAAATTATCTGATGTAATGAACTCTTCCGCATGGGGTTCATTTGTTCAAGTTAAAAAGTTCATCTTTCTTCAAAAATCAATAAACCCTACACCAACACTATCTCCATTACAATATCAACAACAACAAAAACTTCACCACCACCTACACCATTACTTCAAACTCATCAACAACAACCATCATCACCACCTCCACCACCACCACCCCCACAACCACCACTTTAACCGCAGCAACCTCAGCCACCACCTCTTTACCATTGACAACCAATTTCATCACCTCGTTCATCGCCTTCTACAAACAAAATAGTACGGGAGGTAGCGTTAATTTGAAAAAGTGATAAGTACCCGGGCTGAAATTAATAGTATAGATAGTTTTCCACTAATACATAATATATCTGGCCGTCAGCCGCCTGGGTAGCGGTGGACCTAGGTGTGAGGGCGGGTCAAAGTGGTAATTTTTTTTTTTTCAAAAAGTCATTTTACCCGGCTCCAAAATTTGAGGAATGGTTATTGATGTTCTACTGAATCCAAAAATTGCCGTCAGCCGCATGGGTGGCGGTGGAAAGACCGTCAGCCAGGCACCTGAACTTGTAAAAAATTTTGAAAAAAAAAGTCATTTTACTCGGGCTGATTTTTTTACAGATGAATCTTCAACCTTTCAAGATAATAAAACAAACCGTCAGCCGCCCGGGTAGCGGTGGAAAGACCGTCAGCCGACGTCATCAACATGACGCCCTCCCAGTTGACCTGAGCGTTACTCAGTCACTTTAAATGAAAAACTGACGACTTTTATCCCCACTAACATTCGGTTTATGGCTAATTTTATTTTTGTTAGTAAGCAAACAATCTGAAAATTATAATTTCCATCGATTTAATATTAGTTTCATATTAATTTCGTCACTTTTGCCGAAGGTAACTAAATTAGTCAAGTAAACGGAACTCGAAAAAGAAGATAGTTCCCCAAAAAAGGTAGGGTAGTGCTATTTTGTTTATATGTTGTAAAGTATATATAGTAGAAGAAAAAAAAATAAATTACAAACCACGCCCCCTCCACCCCTTCACCATTCTCGAAAAACCAATCGCAGAAAATACCACAATTTTCGACTTTTTTCAAGTTTTTGTCAAAAACTCAGAAATTGTAAATTTTTGGGATCAATATTCTTCTACAAAAATAAAGTATATTAAATTTCCTACGAAATACAAAATTCAATTATTATTTTTGGTTAAGCCGTTTTGCCGCTATAGCCAGCTGAAAAAACGCCAAAATTTGTCTTTTTTTTAAACCCGTTTTCTCGATTTTTTTTCATTCAGACTTCAAAAACTGTACTTGTAATTGCAAATATCTCTAAATTTTCTAAAACTACATAAAATTCTCTATAAAATGAACATCTTAATTATTTATTCAGGCCAAACCGTGTAACCGCCAGAGCACTTTTAAATAAAAGGTATGTCATAACTAGAAAACGCGAAGTCAACTGGATTTCATTTATTAATTTCATCACTTCTTGCCAGAATCCCAAATGTTTTTTTTTTCATTTTTACATAATAAAAAAGGTATTATGTATGTATACCGTATATACAGGGTATCCCGTAAAGGATAGTCCAAACTGAATATGGTGATAGGCCAGTTCATGACCATTCAGAATTTGGTAACTTGTTCATCCCAAATCGTAACGGTTTTCGAGTAACGTCTGTTTTTTTGAAATTTGCCCAAACCCCTACTTTGGACCACTGTTTTGCTCACCCCGTCCATAATTAATTTTTTATTTTTTTTATTTTTTTACCAAAATATTGACCAGAAATAAAACTTTTTTTGTGCATTCAAAAAATTTTGATTTTAGTCCACCATTTTTATAAAATTACTAGATAAATTCATAGTTTGATCAAAATTAATTTTTTACTTCAACATTTGAAAGAGCGCCCTGAAAAAAACCGTATGACACAATACTGGCCCTTACTTTAAAAAAATTGCCTTGCTTTTCAAATTTCTAAAAAAGTATAAATCTTACCAATACGAATTCCCAATCAAAAGTTATTACAGTTTAAACTCGAGAAGTCGTGGTTGTAATAAAAATTAAAATAAATTCTTTTTTTGTTTTTGTTTTTGTAATGTTGTTTGTTTCATGTTTTTTTTTGTGTTTTTAGTTTTCTTACGTGTTGTTTTTTATTGTTGTTTTTTAATTTTTTTCACTGTCGGACAAGGAAGAAGTCAACGCCACCATGATGAGGCAGTTTTGCGTGCTGTGCAGACTGAACCTTCTACTTCTATTAGAGCTATCGAAAGGACAACAGGGATCTTAAAAACAAACAACCAAAGACTGCTGAAAAGGAACAAGCTGCATTCCTTTCATTTGCAACGTATTCAAACTCTTCTTCCAAGGGACTATACACAAAGGGTTGAATTTTTTCGGACGGTGCTCCAAAAAAACCATGAGGATCCAGATTTTTCCAACAAAATATTGTGGACCGACGAATCATCTTGCAAAAAAGATGGATTTGTCAACTTGCGTAACCTCCATAGTTGGCAATTGGAAAATCCGCATTTGGGGCGAGAACAAAATTCCCAATACCAGTTCAAAATAAATTTGTGGACTGGGATTTTGGATGGCCACTGACCACATAATAGGACCCATTGAACTGCCGCATACACTAAGTAGTGAAATTTATTTAGATTTTCTGCAAAATAGGCTATTTTTTTTGTTGGAAGACGTGCCACTTGCCATAATACAGTCTATGTGGTATCAACACGACGCCGACGCGACGGTTGCCCAGCTCATTACAATAGAAATGTGAGACGTTTTTTGGACATTTCTTACCATGAACGATGCGTGGTGGACCAATTTTATGGCCACCTCGGTCACCAGACCTTAATCCGTTAGACTTTTTTTATTGGGGCTGTCTCAAGGAAAAAGTCTATGCTAAGCCTATTTCAAACATAAGTGAACTCCAGCAACGTATTCAGGTTTCTGCTGCAGAAATAAGCAACTCGATAAGCACAAGGAATTTAAAAAGACAGTTTTTTAAACGCTGTCGAGCTTGTATACGCAGGTGGGGCACATTTGAACAATTTTTATAAATAAACTGGGTAAAAAATTAAAAATGTAAACAAAAACATATTAAAAAAAAACAAGAAAAAAACACAAAAAAAAATGAAACAAACAACATTACAAAAACAAAAACAAAAAAAGAATTTATTTTAATTTTTATTAAAACCACAACTTATCGAGTTTAAACTGTAATAACTTTTGATTGGGAATTCGTATTGGAAAGATTTATACCTTTTTAGAAATTTGAAAAGCAAGGCAATTTTTTAAAAGTAAGGGCCAGTATTGTGTCATGCGGTTTTTTTTTTCAGGGCGCTCTTTCAAATATTGAAGTAAAAAATTAATTTTGATCAAACTATGAATTTATCTAGTAATTTTATAAAAATGGTGGACTAAAATCAAAATTTTTTGAATGCACAAAAAAAGTTTTATTTCTGGTCAATATTTTGGTGAAAAAATAAAAAAATCAATTATGGACGGGGTGAGCAAAACAGTGGTCCAAAGTTACTCGAAAACCGTTACGATTTGGGATGAACAAGTTACCAAATTCTGAATGGTCATGAACTGGCCTATCACCATATTCAGTTTGGACTATCCTTTACGGGACACCCTGTAT